>JANHFX010017325.1:0-20011 GCA_027560015.1 Chloroceryle amazona | reverse complement strand
AGCTGAAACAAGGTAGGTTTAGACTAGACACTAGGAAAAAATTCTTCACGGAAAGAGTGGTGGGATATTGGAATAGGTTGCCCAGGGAGGTGGTTGAGTCGCCACCCCTGGATGTGTTGGGGGATATGGTCTAGGGGTGAATTTGTAGAGTAGGGTGAAATGCTGGACATGATGATCCCATGGGTCTTTTCCAACCTAGATGATTCTATGACAATTTAGGTTGCAGGAGTAGATAATTTAAAAACTAAACTTTCATTGCTAGTTTGTGTGAGTTTTTAATTTTTCAAAGCCTTTAACTCTCTTTTTTCCAGTAACCACATAGTTATGGTGCTGGAATTTCAACATAGCTTTCAAAAGCTGCAGGATTCAGACTGGTACATGGTACTGCAATGAGCTTGAAGTGGAGTGGCATCAGGAGAGAGAGGAGATAAAAAGAGCAATAGGGGATGACAGTAACAGCTGTGCTGGATGATGGTTTGCCCACTGGAGCACCAGTGTTGCTGGCACTGTAAGGGGTGTGGTGGTGTGCTGTGGTGTGCTGTGCTGGTCCTCACAGTTGTGGGAGGGCTGCAGGAACACAGCAGCTCACAGAAGTATGTGACAGCCCACAGCAGAGCTACCTGGCAGCAAAGCTCTGATTGTTCACGTGGCCTCAAGGCCTGGAAGCATTTTTTGACATGATGTGACACTTTGTTTAAATGTGGTGCTTGCCAAAATGCATCCTCTAACCTGGTTTTGCATAGCCTTGCACACTGAAAAGTCCATGCCAGGTGATTGTTAAAAGCTACTAAGCTACAGGATGAATATTTTATGTTCATTTTCTGGAGGAGGAAGAGCAGGGCAAGTACCTGAGTTTGGTTATTTTATTGGTTGCCACACCTTTTCTTTGTCTTGTGTTTAAGAGAATTAAAATTTCCTTTGTTGAGGGATTGCTGCGCTAGACCATTCACTGGTTTTAGTATACCACTGTCACCATTTTATTACAATGATATTTAGTAATTATTATCGCTGGTCTTACCTAAAGAGTTTACAAGGCCATGGTACGTGGGCATATAATACATTGCATTTGTATCGCCATTCATTTATTATTTGACCATATGCATATGCAAAAGCAATAACAAAAAGGCAGCTGTGTTTAAGTAGATAATGTTGTCAAATGCTGCACATAAAATTTGAGGAAAGAAGATTTAGTTTCATTTGTTCAAGGTGTTTGGTTGGTTGAAGACATCTGTTCGACTGACTTGTGCAACTCACTTTTCTGCTTCTGACACAGAGCAGTCAGAAGCTCTTCTGGTTTCCATTTTTAAATAGTCTGGTATGTGCAGACATAAACTGATAACCCAGATCAGGATGATGAATTAGGGCACCGAATGCAAATGAACACATTTTATCCATGAAGTTGTATGGGACAGGCACACTTGTTTGACCTGTTAACTTTGTATATAATTTTTTTTTTCAACCAAAATGGAGGAAGTAGAGGGCAAAATCCAGTGCAAAGAGTGGGGATTACCACCTGGACTTCCACCTGGACTTTGAGGGTGCCCACAAAAGGTTTTGCCCTTTATAGGGTTTTACATTCAGTGTTTCAGTGCTATCAACTCCATTATTAAGGTCAAACTCTGCTTTTGGATTTAGCATGCACAAACACACAGTTAATACAAAACCTCTGTGTTTGAATGACAATAATTTGAGGCACCAGTAAGCATAGACAAGTCCTACTGAGAAACCTTCAGACCCTTTTTCCATGCTTGCTTTAGAAATCACCCTGAAGCTTTGTTTCAGACTTGAATTTCTTTTTCTCTGAGGAGCCTAAAACCCCATGTGTTCAAAACACATCCTAAAAACAGAATTTGAGGCAAATTTGGTCTACAGACACATGGAGGCTGAGACTGTCTTCTGACAGAAAAAGACAAATCAGTTTGGTTCTGTTAGCTCAGTAGCCAGTCTGGTTTTGGCTCCTCAGTCCTGTCATATCAAGGTAGATTTGGTTTTGGTGTTGCTTCTGTTTCCTTATTTTTTTATTTTTATTTTCTTAAAAGGTGCCTTATGTCCATGGCTGTATTTCAAAGCAACAATCCCCACTGCAGGTCATCAGTGAGAAAAAGGAAAAGCCATGGCCACCCTGTGAGGAAGTCAGACAATAACCCAGTTTTTCATCAGATGCTCTTTTCCCTGATATGACTAACCCATTGGGAACTTAAAATATATAAGAACATTCTGTGCTCTTACAACTTCATAAGCAAGCCAATTTACTAGTAAACTTTTTCTAGGTCTAACCACTTAAATGTTTTTAGTTTTTGAGACCAAATTAATGCTAAACTTTGGATGTGTGAGGTACACCACAAAAATGACATGGATAAAGTAAATAGCTGCCTGTGAACATTCTGCAATTTATCAATTTTTAAATTCTGAGCTCTGCACAAGAAGCTTTTCATATTTCTGAATATGAAAATTAGGAAGGTGTAATTTCATTCTTGGCATGCTTTCCATCTGGCCTCCCTGTTTCTAGTCCTGGAGAGTCAGCAGCTCTTTCAGTGTCCCTGTTAGAGCAGGCTTTACGCCGACTGCCTTTATAATCTTCATAATGCCATGATAAGACCTGCCTGGAGTTTGAATGTGTATGAGTCATTAGTTCAAAGCAGACATGCATTTAGCCCCTTGCATTCAAGGGAAGAAGAAAATGCTAGGACTTTTTTTTTGGATGTTCTGACCACTGAAATGCGATAGCAGGAAGAATAGCAGGAGCGAACAAAAATGTCACCCCAAGAAAGTCCATTCTGAGCAACGCTTACAGATAAAAATTAGGAGTTTTAAAAGTACAACTTTGCCTGGGGCTTTGTTCTGCACATGTGCAAATTACTAAAGTTGCCCTCGTCGAATTTTTTGCTGGAGACTGTGAGGGTACCTGTGGGAGGTATTTCACCCCCTTTTATTCACCTGTATCTTCCTAAGACATGCTAATATTTCATTTGGAGTTGGATGTATACATGATGAAGGTGGGATTATTTCATCAGAACTACCACTCACTGAAATGAATCATGGAAACTGCTTTTAATGCTCCTCAGGGCTTTACAAATCATTACAGGAGTATGAGAATCAAAGTAAAGATGTGGCTAAGCTATCACGAAGAGGGTGATAACTGTTAAAACCAGACAATTCAGAAGCATGGCTTTGCTTTCTGTTTGCGTTCATGTTGAAGGAGACCGTGGTAATTCACAAGGAGTTTTTATTTATCCAGTAATGGCTCAAGACAAAAAAGGGATCTTTTAATTACACCCCAGTAACAGAAAACTATTCATGATACCCTGGAGATCACAAGGTATCTTGGTGGCAGTTGTTCTGTCCAAACAAAGTTATCTAAAGGAAACCATTTACGTTTTGTCTAAATACATTCCTCCTAGGATTAATATTTACAGGGGATTTGGGAAAAACTGTTTTTATATCAACACAGATTATTTAAATGAGAAATGGGACATTACAGTAAGAGACAATGGATCCCAGAAAAACAAGCCAGTGGCTCTGTTTGCTAGGACAAAGAAATACAGGTGTTGGAAGCCAGTCTGGAAACCTGACTCTCAGGGCTGGGTTTTAAACCATGATGGCCCTGGTGAGGATGCAGATGTGGCATAAGCAAAGGTGGATGGACCTCGAGGACCCAAAGGACCACAGCTACCCTCTTTGAAAGAGGATCATGCTGGGTTTTTCACAGTTGCTAGCTTGGTGGAATAGCCTGATTCCTTTGTCAGAGAGAAACAAAAGATATTTTGAATGTATATACCTGAAATCCTGCTACCCAGAAATTTTGACCTGGCTGTCAAGGAGCTGCAGCAGCCCACAGAGGTGGGCACTTGTTTTGTCACAGGCAGTTGTGGTAACATGCAAAGCTGATTTTCAGAAGAAAGGGAGGAAAAAAATGATCGGTGTTAAATCTTTTATGTTCCTTACTAGGTTTGCATCCTGTTCTCTGCGGTTTTTGCACCTTTTTCTAGGGGTGAGCTGGGACCAGTGCCTACTGCAGGCAGAGTGCTGATCTACAAGGAATACAAGGGTGAGCTATTTCAGTCGTTTCCCATATTTAAAATGTATAGCTCTGTTGATGAGATTTTTTTTCTAAAGCCAGGGGGAGGTGGAGAGAGACAACAGCAGCCTTTCAAGGAACGAAGGCCAGAGGGAATTTTTGGTGTGCTCCCAAGTCATTAATTAGTATCAGCTGATGAATCAGAAAAATGTGTCTGTCTGCTGACTTGTAACGTGTCTTAGTAACAAAACAGGTTCCTATAGTGGCAGTGCACCATTACTAATGCAGTGCCAAGCCCTGTGTCAGCCTCACATCCAAAGAAAGGGCTGCCTCTTTTGCTTCCATTTGCTTGTCTGATCTCTTGGTCCCCCTACCGACCTCTGCGGGCAGCCTTAAGATAACAGTGTTTCTACAAAATTCTGCAGCATGCTGTATGTAAATACATATATATTCAAAGCAAATCAATAAGGACCCTAAATTGTGTCCTATTCAGTGCATTTAATAAAATAGTATTCTCCATTTTTAAGACAGGATGATCCTGAGTATTGAAAACTGCAGGAGTTCTTCAGAGTAGTTTCAGGTCATGCCGGCAGCAAAGCACTTAAGGCAGTTGCTGAAGGCAGTTGCTGAAGACAGCTCTTACCCCCTACATGACTTCTTACTGCCCAGAGAAGAAAGCAATGTCGCTGCACCTGCTGCGAGACAATCTGCTCCTCGGGGTTAGCTGTGAAGGAGCAGAATTAGGGAAGGCAAAGGCATATGGCAAACAGGTTGATCCTGTTCTGAGTGAGAGGATGGGCTACAGTGATGACCTGCTGAGGTCCCTTCCTACCTATGATCCTCTAACCCACATAAGGATTGCTCAGGATCAAAAGCCTTTTCACCCACTTGCCTGAGATGAGTATTTGGCTTTCTGGCTGGTTTCCAGCCTTGGCTTTTGGCCACATGTTTGCATTTATATCATCATTTTATGACTTAAAAATCTGCCTCCCTGCTCTACATCTTCTGGATATGCACAAAAAAAGGAAAAGACAGAGGATTTTAGGTTAGGGAAATTATCCAAACCTGTGTTTTCTGGTGGATTTTTACAGCTTGAGATCCAGACTTGCTACCTGTTACCAAAGCTGAGAGTCAGTATTGTCCTAAGAAATCTTAAGAGCCAGGAAAAGAGGCATTCAGGAAGCCTGAACTGGCAGCTGCTAGGATATTTGTCCTCTATAATGCTGCATGGCACACTTTGCTGCCCAAGACACACACCATTGTGGCTACCCTCTCCTGACCAGAATAACACTGCGGTAATGTCGCTGTGAGAGGTCAGGCACGTAGGTCCACGGGATCGCAGCAGAGCTCCCAGCTAGCCTGAGGTCTGGCAGCATCACACCCCTCTGTCCTCCACAGGAGGCTGGGAAGCTGCACTGCCTGTTTTGGCAGGATACACCATCCTTCTGATCCAAGCTCTCATTGCCTGTCTCATACAGTCATTTCATTTGTCTTCATTCCTCTCTACATGCTAAAAGTAAGACATACAATCAGGCAGGCAAAACTAGGAGAGACCACATACATGCAGGGGGTGCTGAAGGATCTCAGAACTGACAAAAAGAAAAGGGGAAGGGTGGTCAGCCCTTCCCTAGCAGGGGCTGGGATCAGAGGAGCACCCAGCAGGACACTGACTTCAAGTACAACTCAAATTCATCACTCATTCTCCCGTGTTCAAATAAAACAAGCCAATGGCCTCTGTTTTGGTCTTGGTCCCAGTGGTCAGAGTTCAGAAACAAACTAGTGTTTGGTTTTTCTAGAAAATGGGGCACTGAAAGGGGCTTGGGAAGGCGCATACAGATACAGGGTTTCTTTTCTGCTGCTGGTTCAACTTCTCTGATTCTCCCCAAGAAGAACCAGGATAGACCTTGTTTTGCAGATGGGCAATAGCATCTTGTGAGCCATTCACCCAATCCAAAAATTTGCCAGCAACCATGAGGCTTAGAGGCCGAAGAGCTCTAACTGCCCGTGTTTGGACTGATGTAGACATTCCTTCCTCCTGAAAATCTGGTGGTCTCTTTGCTCCCTGCATCTGCTGGTATGCCTGGTCCATGGCATGGTGCCTCCTGTAGAGAAGCAGCAGCTGGAGCTCACCAGGAATGGCCACTGGTGGAGCTGGACATCCCTGCTCATGTGGCAGGACCCAGTGACTGCAGGAGTCCTGCTGCTGGAAGAGTTGCAGTACACAGCCAGTGGCTGCTGCACTAGGAGGGGGATGAAAATTCAAAATTGGATTTTTCAGGTGACTTTTAGACATATCAGCACCAGGCAGTGATCATGACCTTCAAAGCTCCTTTTTAGGACAACCTCTGGAAGGATCCCCACAGCTTGGGGAGGCAGCAGCTCTGCCTTGATCACTGGCTGCTGTGGGAAGGGCAAGGGGAAGAGGAACCACCATCTGCTGCCACCACCCATGCCATGAGGCATTGGAGCTGTCCTGTCCGCGGTCTTCCCAGCTCAGACATGTCCCCACCAGTGACACGGGCTGCAGGCATTCACTGCCCATTGCCCTGTGCCTGTCTGCTGTGCCTCCTCCCAGCTGCCAGCCCACAGCAGCCCAGTGGGCTTCTGTCAGGTGGGGAGGGCTTTGGCCAGCAGCTTGTCTCTCTTAACCTGACCCAGCCCCTCTCCTAGTGGAATTGTATTGCGAAAGGAAATCACCTCAGACACAGTTGATGGGGGAAAAAAAGGCCTTTCTAAATGTTTGCCCACTTGGTATGACTGATAATATACAACCTCTGTATTTCACACTGGTATTTTGAATTACAGCATCCCCAGTCAAAGGTGATGTAAATCTGTTCACTCCTTCATATAGAGAAATGAATGCACATGAATTATCTAAATTAGTTAATAGCTCCGATCAAACATGTTTATCTGCTAATGTAGGAAATAATTGCTGGGCCAAAGGACTGTACAAGTGATCACTTAGGCAGCTCAGTTGCAAGCACCTGCCAGTCATTGCCAGTTTTGTTTTGAGACCTAACTGGCAAATTAATATATTTTTAATGTGAGCTGCTTTTTTTTTCACTTGTCTGATTAGTCTTATTTTCCTCCTGCTGAAGTTCTTACTAGATGAAAACCAGTTAGGCTAAAAATCAGCTGATGAGGCTGTTCTGTTTACCTTCATAGGTTTCTATCTTGCTTTTTTCCAGTTAGCTGCATATTTTTAATCACTCTTGTTTGACAAGCTCAAAAGTAAGAACCTAACTGACTTTTATTCACATTCAGCAAAAACTCAGGCACATCTCAGTTTAATCGTGATCACTGAATCTGGTTTTGAGGAAAAGAGCTGCTCAGAATATGTACAGCATCATGATGTGTGCAGTTTCTTGTAAATAGAAAGCGAACTAGGGGAAAGTGTAGGAGAGACACAAATGTTTTGACACAGACAGAAAAAAGTATTTATTTCTAGTAGTTAATTTTTGAAATAGAAATTATGTGGGATTTCAAAATAGAAATCACTTCTACATAATTAAATCTTTTGAGAGGTTCATCTGCATGCTTATCCCTGCTGTGGAACTGGTGTTTTGCTGTCCATAATTAGGCACAGTGTATCCCTCCTGCAGCTCCCCAGTGAATTAGTGGTACAGTCAGCAGCTCCCAATGTGTTTGGGGGGGACGGGGCTGCAGCTCCAAACCACCACACACTTGGAAGGGGAAGGGCATTCGAGAGGACCAGCTAAAATAATGAAATTATCCCCCAGGGGTCAGATTTTCAAAAATAAGCATACAAATCCCATTTCCAACAGTAGTGCATGCATAGACAGTATTGTCCACCCAGCCTTTCAACCTGGAAAAACATTATCTGAATGAAAAGAAAATGGAAATGATGACCAATATTACAGAGATTTATCCCCCATTCTGCATGGACTCAGGGTGAGGAAAAAAGTATTCCTACAAACATGAAAAGTACTCTGCACTAAAAATAACAGGGTACTTTTTGAGCAGACTACTTGTGTATGTGGGTGCTGTCTCTTTCTGTTTCTGTCATTAGGCTCCACGTTCTCTGCACAGCAGAGAACCACTGCCTGTTATCTTTTGGAGTGCCTCTGTGTTTAAGACCTCCTTTGTGTTTAAGACCTCCGCTACTGTCCTCAGGTATATGGGATATAAATTATTCCAAACACACCATGCCCCAGCCTGCAGAAGCAATGCAAGTACCACTAAGCCAAGCAGTCCTCATCAGGGTGGTGTGGGAAGCCATTTGCCCCAGGAAACATGTCCTATACACTTGGGAGATAGATCAGTGCTTGCAGGGAGGCCAGGGAGAGAAGAAGCAGCTCCCTTGCCCAGCGTGCTCTCCTGAATGCGCCTCAGCCCTGGGGTGAGCTGCTGCAGGGGAGGTGGTGGCTTCATGTGTACAAAATTACACAAAATGCTTCCTAGTGCGTTGGGCATTGGATCTCAGGTGGAGAAGGAGGGTCTAGATGCCTTCAAGGCACTGATCTGTGCCAGAGCTGTGGGGTGGGCAAGCAGCAGACAACTATGGTGCTGGAAAGCTCATAGAGGCTTTCCATTATTGGGATGCTCCACAGCAGTGTGTGTCACCCATCCCCCTCAAGATGTCTTTCCCTGGGGTGGCTCCACTGAGGCAGAGCCTCACCAACACCTCCACACACAGGCTTTGCCTGATGCCTGACCACCTGTGTCAGCACAGGTATGATTTTCACTGGTGCCTTTTAGATGCTCTGGGAGTTCAGGAGTAACAGATGGCAGCATTTATTGTGTTGCAGTGGTGTCCCCTGCCAGCTCTGTGTTGATTTGAGCCCAGCAGCAAAGAACAATCCCTCCTATTCATAAATTCCTGGGATTTTTATTGTTTCCTTTGACATCTGGATTTTGAATGTTACTGATTTATGCTCATGAATGTCTTAGTGATCTTGTGAAAAATAACACGGTGGCATTGGGTTGGAGCAGGGAGGAAAAAACATTTTTCTTTTTGCTTCAGTTCTCTCCCAGTCTGGATGTGAACTATGTTCTGCAGTTAATGATGAAGTGCTGAGGTTGCCAGGATGTTCTGCTTACCCAACAAAAGGAACAAAGTACATCTTTTAGCAAAAAGCAATATTTTTTTGCATCTGAAAGACTGATACTGCCTGCAAAGTATTGAGGCTTTGAAGTTGGTGTTCAGGGGAAGGTTAAGTGCATGTGGCAGTAAAACTAACTGACAGCTTTAGAAGTAGGGACACCTAAAAAAACCTTCTCAAATAGAAGAGTGAGGCATATAAATTGAAACTGGGGCTTTCGTCTCTTCATGTGCTATTATTTTATTCTTCTATTTGGATTGAAGCTTATCAAGGAAGAAAATTGCTTCTGCTGCCATTGCTTTTTAAGCAGAAAATAAAGATAATATTAACCATGTGTATAAAGTGTGGAGGCTTATATCAAGTGTTTTCTTAGAGATTGCTTAAAAGAAAAAGATCCTCTTCCATAATGTATAGGTCTAGCTCCTGCCCATAGCTGTGGCTACAACTGAGAGTAAATGACTGTCAGAATAAAATGCTATCATGGCACAGTGCATACGTGATCCCTTATGCAGCTACAGCACAGTCATAGCCTAAAGTCCTGGTGAAAGGGGGCTGTAAATGTCAAGACCAAAAGGCTAATATGACAATATAACACAGTTCCTCAGTACTGAAGCTGCAAGTCTGTCCTGGATTGCATAAACCTAGGAACTCATATCTTTTGGCATAGCAATCCAGAGAAAGCCTAGGCCATCAGGCTTCTCCGTGGGCAGTACTAGCCTTGGATGGAGCTAGTATCCCCTGAAGTGCTCCATCACCTCACAGGAAGGGGTGCTTACTGTCCCGAAGTACCTCACTCCCCCTGTAGAAGTGCCCAGCTCCAGAGGTGGGACAACTGGGCAAGCTGCTGCCTGCCTCAAGGTGATAAATACCCACATCCTACTCATTCAGCATCCCAACATGGTGCCTGCCTTTACTGCAACTGCTGGCTAGGCAGGGCAGCCAAACTGGGCTTCATGAGAGGAAATATTTTTGCTGTAGGATCAGGCAGGCATAGTCACGCTCTTTTCACCTAGCTTAAGGGCCTGGTATGAAAATGTTCCCGCACTAAAGTGTTGTCCCATTTGCAATGCATGCCCTGACTTTACCTTGCTGAAGCAGAGATAAGAGTTGTGGTCCCTCTGGAAGGGATGACTGAAGGAGTATGTAAAATGTCCTTGCTGCTTCTTCTCATGTGCTACAGGAATTATTCATGAGGTGGTATTTGCTCTAAGGTTCCTCATTCCCCATAGAGATGTCACAGCCTGTCTGTTACCAAACAGTCTCATAAATTATAAAGAGAGAAGCTTTCTCCTGGATGAAAATGAATAAATGACATGTTGTGGTACTCAAAGCATTGTAGGAGTCTTTCTTACCATGCCGAGCTTTGTTGAATGGGCAGACATTGCCTGGCCGAGACTTCATAAAACCCTTTTAGCAATTTGGGGGCCTTTTTCTGACTCGTATTGCTGTATGCAGAAACCAACCCCATCCTGCTTCTTTTTTTTTGCCAAAAGATGAGATGCCAAAGTAGTCTAGAGGCTTTCAAGTCATTGCCGAATACTGCTGGTTCTCAAGAACACCACCTGAGCTGCCCATGTTTCCCATGGTGTTTACCCTTCTGATTTTGCATTTGCAGTAACTTCTGAGTCTCTGTACATCACCCAGTGTTTGATCTGAAACCTAATGCTCTCCTGGAGTTTTACCGGGGGCACCGAGAGCTTTGCAAACCTGTCTCACCCACTGAATTGATTACATCTGAAACCAGGAGAGTTTTGCCTTGGTTTGGGAAGCAGTAGGCACTTGTGAACATTTTGGATAAGGCTGTATGTAGAAAGCCATGATTCAGCCAAGTTACTGAAGGAGAACTTTTAAAACTTAATGTTCCCTTGAAAACCGATGATGTGAAATAGCCATCATTTACAGTTCCCCGTGAAGTGCCCCTTCAGATACTGAGGAAGCAGCAAGAGATAAACTGCTGGGGTTTGTGACTTAATGGGAAGTGTTGTTTGTTGGCTAGCAGTGAATAAGCAGATCCTTAAGATAATGGAAGAACATCAACCTAAAGCAATACTGTACCTTTCCCTGCACTGCAATTGTTTTTTGCCCAACCTTCATTGAGTTCTAAAGATTGCCTGATCTAAATAAACAGTTCAAACTCTTTCACATCTTTCTCTCTTTCCCATTTACTCTTTGGTATAAGATATTTCACATGTTTTAAGTATTTGTTATCAGTGATATAGAGTTACTATTTAGTCCTTCAGCTCCTATCATCTTTTGACCATTACCCAATTATAGCTTGATTATTAGATTTCTGCAGTGTAGATTTTGCAGGGTAGATTTTAGTAAGTATGATTGGCTTTTCTCATTTGAAAAACAATCCACTTGACAATATCCTTATTGTTTGTTTGTTTGTTTGTTTGTTTGTTTTGTTGGTTTGGGGTTTTTGTTTGTTTGGGTTTCTGTTTGTTTGTTTTATTTTTTTGTTGTTTGGGGGGTTGTTGTTTTTTTGTTTGTTTTGTTTTGTTCTGTTTTGTGGTGAAGCAGCCTTTGGTGTCAATACAAATGCTGTGACATTTATAGCAGTTCAGCTGGGAACATGCTGCCTGCCTGTTCCTTTTATAACTGATTTGCTGATGATTTCCAACAGTGTAAGAGCACAGGCAAGCACTCTGTTTGATAGCAGTGTCTGCTGGTGACCTTTTCTTTTTTTTTTAACCCCTATCTAGTTTTGGCAGGACTGCGGTTCCTGCTCTTAAACCCGATAACAGGATCCGCACACAGCCCATACATACAGTAAAAAGCTTTGAGACCACTTAGGCAGGATGTCTCAGCCCAGCACATGCTGAAATGGGGTCACCTGACCCATGAGATTGGCAGTGTCCTTTAGTCCCAGCAAGTGCCCATGAACCTAATAATCCCAGTGCTTACTTTTGCTGTTGGCCTGTTACATCTCTACAGTTTCACACAGGATGGAAATTAACCAGCCCCTCTATAGCTTTCAGTGACTTCCTACTTGTCCTGTTCAACTAGCATATGACCATCTTGCTTTAAATTTTCTGTAATTCCCCTGGTACTTAAGCTACTGAAAAATCATGCCCTTCTCAGCCAGCTCTTTTGGCACAGTTGGGATGCACAAGATGCACTCTTCTGTTACGGAAGCCAGCACCTGTAAGTAGAGAAAGTAGGCAGAAAGCACTTTACTGAATGTTTCTGCCCTTTTTTGTCTCATTTGAAAAATTCTTCTACTTCCAGCTTTTGGAAATCCTCACTCATTTTCAGTTCTTGCTTTGAATATATTTACAGCTAATAATTGTTGTTGAAGAAATGGTAGATTCCCACAGTAAGAAGCTGCATCTCTCCAGCATTGGCCATGAGATGTACTAGAGGTACCAGAATGGTCTGTCCTCCTTTGACTTTCTGGAAAATCCTAACACATCATTCATGCAGCTATGGAGTGATGGGACTCTGATGTCGTACTGTTTTGGGACAGGTGCAGCTGTTATGTTCTTCATTAAAAGCTGTTAAGTCCCCCACTTCCCTATGACCTAGCAGTTTGTGCTAAAGGAAGGAGCCCAGCTCCCGCTGCCTTCCCCACACTTGCCAGATCATTCTACTTCTCACTTTTCTCTGGAAGCTGCAACAACAACTTTGTGTTTTACAAGCGTGAGTTCATTTGAGATATTTCCAAATTTGAGATATTTCCAAAGCACCCTGCAGCTTTTCCAACCTGCTCAGACTTGGAGTCTCCTTGTATGAGAGTCTTTTGAAATGGCCACAAATATGTTTTCTCACTACCCATTCATGTATTAAATACTCAAGTCAATGATTAAATACTTGCCTGGGTCTCTCTTAATGAATAAGTGTCAGATGCCTAGCACCAGTACATTTTACTGCTAAAAGACACAGGCTTCTTGGAGCTCCTCTGTCACTTCCAGCTCTGTCTGATTGAAAGTAACAGGGAGGAGGGCGAGGGAAAGGAAGAGGGTGTTCCTGTCAATGGGATTCCAGCTGGTTTGTGTATAAAATCTTTCCAGGACACCCAAAATGCTTCATTCACTAGATGGACATCATATTCTAAATAAACCAAATTATTTGGTTGACATCTACAACCCTGCTGAGGTATGTGATAATGGTGCCCCTTGTCTGCTAAGACAAACACATGCATTCTCCCTGCAGCGAGCAGCCCAGTGGCCCTCGCCAGCCTCAGCGGCAGAAGAATGCCCCCCTCTTCCCCACTGCTTTCTCACTCTGCCTGCTCATCCTGGCGAACCAAGCCTGTGAGAATACCCTGGCATAACTTCCTGGCAAGAACCATCATTTTTATGTTGCTTTTGGGTAAACTTCAATGACTCATCTTGTATTCATGCTCATCTATGGTTGGCCTTTTTTTTTTAATCCTTTCTCCTAATGTTCTGATCTGCCAAGCTGCGAATGGTTTGCTTAACAATGTGCAATGCTTGGAGAACAGATGGGCTTTTTTCTTCTGCCTAGTGGCATGCAAAAATGAATTTTTATCAATCAAATGTCAGTCTGTGATATTTTATTCTAAGTGGTTGTTTTAACAGCTACTTTGCCACCCACCGGCTCTGTTGCATTTCCTTCCTCCTTGGATACAACTTTCATCAGCCAGAAGTCTGCACTGCAGCTGTACCTCGCACAGGACAGTCTCAAATTGCCCTCTTGTACAAACATACACTTAGAGAAAGTTCCTGTCCTTGAAAATTTACAGTTTAGGCAAGGAAAGGGGTTTCTCAAGCTTAATAGAAGCTCTGGTAATGGATACACAGGTCTTCGAGGTCACTGTAGAGTTGACTATACCATCTGACTCCCCTTTGCCAGGGCTGGTGCAAACTCACTATTAATCAATCTACAAACTCTACTTAAACCCAGTGACAACATTTATGGGGAATAATGGTTTGCTTTTCCATATGCCATTTCATGAACAGCTGAGCAAAAAGATGAGAAGGAATGTTTCATGCTCTGCTGCTCCACTTGTTCAGAGTCTGCCTTTCTAGAAGGTTGATAGGTATCATTTGTAAAGGAGTCTTTACTTGCTACTAGTAGGAATCAAATGGCATATCACTCAAATGCACACTGCTCATCTCCATGAAATACTGAGGGGAAGAGCTAAAATCAGAGCTAGCCTAGGACATGATGAATACTCAGAAAATCCGTATTCCAGTCCAATCCAAAGTGCTCTGGAAGCCTTTATTGCCATCTGTGCCAGAAGAAAGGGTTTTCTCCTTGGCTGACTGCAAGACTTATTTCCCTGTAGGTAAGAAAATATGGATGTAACAGCTTGAACATTCCTATACAGAGCTGGTGGAGCTTGGCTTCTTGAAGCTGTTGATGACTGGCGCAATGCTTGCCTAGAGCAAGATCAGCACACGGACATGCTAGGCTTTCGCAAGCTGTAAAGATGGATTAAAGCAGAGTGTTCACAAAGGCTAATTAAGCAATAGCAGCTGCTATTCACAGATCTGTCTGCAGGCAGTGGAGGGAGTCAAGTTCCCTCAGGAGTGACTCAGAGAACCTCCTTATATTAAGCTCTTGTTCTGAATCACTTCCTAGGTTGGCCTCTGCTCCCCTCATGGATGCCCCTCTCCACCATTTTACATCACTCGCCTTTCCAGCTGGGTCCCTGGGCTCCTCTGCTGCCACAGGGGATCCGGGCCAGGGGAAATTGCTGCTGGAATAATCTATTGCAGTTGGAAGGATAAGCATATTGTAAATGACTTCACAGATTCAAATGGGGTTTGATCTTTCCAATTATGAAACACAGCTTGCTAAATTCAGGGTTTTGAAAATCACTGCTAATATTTTAAAGTGAAAAACAATAACCATATGGGATTTAGCAAGTCACAAGCCAGGTTATGATGAACCGCTTGGTTTGTCAGCTTCCAGCTGCTACTTTGATAAATCACCAGGGGATTTCCTTGCTGGCTGGGCTGCTGGCTATCCTGAGATGAACACAGAGAACAAGAAGTTTCATATTAGATTTTATGGGTTGGAGCCTTCAGCATGCCAAGTCCCCTCTGAGCTGCATGAATGTGAACCAAGGACAAATTCACTCTGGTGAATCCCTGCGTTTATAAGGATAGGGCTCCCCATAGGCACAAAATTGGTGGAGACACTGTTCCAGCTCCAAAATTCAGACACAAGTCCTCTGGCAGAAAGAGGTAGAAGGAAGGGAACAGGGCTCCTCTGTGCCCCATCCTTTGCCTGCTGGTTTCCTCTGAGCCCAAGATACAGCTGCAGCAGAAGCTGCAGGTTACAGCTGCTCTTACAGCTCCTAGGGCCAGCTGGCCATCACCTACCTACAGCTATACATAAGTTCAGTTACTGACAGATACATCTAATCGGGACAAGAACTGAGGTCTTATGTGGTCTCTGGCACAGAAAATGTGAGAGTCTTTCAGGGTGAGCCAGCCAGGGTGAGCCATTGTGCCCTTTGCCCGTGAGAGCCTTAGACTTTGCCTCCTGGAGCTCCTGGTGCTGTCAGCAGCAGTGAGCTTGCCTGCTCAACCCAGCCAGACTAAGTGGAATGAGCAGCTGTGCTGTCGGGTCTACAAAGTTCTGTATCTCAAAATTAATTTGCCTGTGGTTCTGCTGACACCTTCTGATTATGCTGCTCTCCCAGTAAAATAAAGGGCATGCTGAAATCAATTTCCCACCCCCTACTCCACTGCAGATAGAAGACAAAAGACATATTGCTAATTAAAATGTTCTTATCTGCTGGAAAGGAGTTTGTAGGATTGATTTGAATAAAACTGATGATGCAGCCTACTCAGATCACTGGGAAATGACCTCTCTATTATGAAGTCTCAGAATAACATAGCAAAGCAATCTTGATTTCCTAAAATCTGTCAAAGGAGGAACTTCTCAGTTAGTTACAGCATACAACATGGATATTCCTGAAATGTCCTCTGCTTAATGAACAGATGATATTGGCTAGCCTCATGGAAATAAGAGAGAATTAGTACCAGCTGCAATACGCATTCACTGGGTAGTGAAACTGGCAGTTGGTATTATGCCTGCTATAAATATTTTTAATTAAAAATTGGTTTTTGTCCCTTCAATTGGTATAATAGCGATGATGCTGACTGAGAGTTACTGAAGATGTAATAGGATTCCCCTAAGTGTATAGCAGAGCTATTTATTCTGCTGTAATATTGCTATAGTGGAAATCTGCATAATAATGTCCAGATTCTAGTACAAGAGAAAAATGGGGCAAAGGAGTGTTTTATCTATGTGTTTCAGAATAACACACATGAGCATTGTCGTGAATTCCTAAAGAAAAGCCATGCTGAAATGCTGGTTCCTTAGGTATGACTTTGAAATTATTTTAACAACCTTTTTATTTTGTTTTAATCCCAGCTTCAATCCACAGCCCCACAGTGCCATATGCCTTTGAGAAAGGGTCTGCTCTTTGCAAGTTTATGGGGAGCAGCACAGTAGATCCCTTTCTGCTGCTCTGGCAGGGTCCTGGCATGAGGCTGGATCAGAGAGGATGGGGGCTTAGAGGCACTTCTCCTGCCCTCATTCAGAGAGAAGCAGCCCCTTTCCCCATTGTTCCCCAGTCACCCACTGCAGAGGGTCTGGGAGAGGCACTGGTGGAGGGGACCCTCCTGTGCCACTGTACACCTGAGCCTCCAGGAATCCAGTCCTCACATGGTGCTCTCCTGCTATGGCTATCCAGGGGTGATGGGGACACCACCTCCTCGTGGGAGCTGAGAGCCACTAGACCAGCTCTGCGCTGGCAGGCACAGCCTGGGTTAGGCATTACCTAAATAGGATGGATACTGAGACAGCTGGAGAAATCTCTGTTAGCTGTCCCTCCTGGGCCTTTGGGATGTGACTGATCTCTGCACTATGTGGGACACTCTCTAAAGCAGAAGAGAGCAATCACATTCTAATTCCCGCTTGACTCTCTTCCCCTGCGAGGCTTTGGACCAATATTTTAATTTAAGCATTTCCTCCCACTGCCTTCCTCTCGCACTAGCTTCCAATACACCTACCACTGACCATCACTTGCCATCACCCTCCCATTTTTTATTCTTCTGTATGTATCTCAGAGTTCCTGGTGTGGCTTGCCATGGTGTGGTGTTTACTTTCTGACAACTCCCAGAGGATTAAGTCAAGACAAAAGCCTCATTCTGTCAGTTACTGTATGAATACATGATTAGGCACATCCCCTGCTCCAAAGACCTTTGATCTAAACCTGCTGCTTTGATTTCGTAATGATACCAAATTCCTTTCTCTCATCCCTTTCTTGTCCCCAGATTGACAGCAATTTTACTGCAGGTAAGTCTTTCCCCAGATAAAGCTATTGTCTTTGTTACCCATTGGTTCTTCCTTATCCTGGGTTCTGTCTTTTGCCATGATTTATATTTGCTTTGCTTTTCCAGCTAGCCCTTTCAGACCCTTTCATGGTTTGCAGTAATCTCATTTTCTAGCTCCTTGTTCCTCTTAGTTTTCAGCACATGCTCTCCTCTCACTCCTTTCCTGACCAGGTTTGTGGTGGTCACCATTACTTTCATCTGTCAGCACCTGTACATATCACTGGATTCAACAGCAAAGATGAGAACAAAACCAAAGCAGAGAAGTGACTTACACCATCCTGGGCAGAGAAAGGTGGGGAGGCAGTGGAGACAGGAAAGAGAAATGAAGACCACAAGCCCATGCACCTGAGGGCACAGAGGTCATATTGGCCAGATGTGGAATGAATTAAAACAGACTTTTCAGGAGGGGGCTGAGCAGGGGGATCTTCTGTTTGATCATTTTAATTCTGCCAGGCTACCTCTCATGGTCAGGTCACTCAAAAACATAGTTATGTTCCAATAATGAAAGAACTCATATATTAAAAGAAAAAAGACAACACATTTGTGATTATTTTTTCTCCATCCAGACCAATTAATAGGTCTTGGTGGCCAGTTTGAACCATATTTTGAACACTTGAGAGGTTTTGTATGAAATAGCTGATGATTTAAGAGTCAGTCACACCAAAGGAAAGTCTGACTTGCCATGTGCCCTGTTGAAAACAAAAAGAATTAAGAACACCCTAAGTCAAGATAAATTTGCAATACAATTCTCCAGTTATTTGAATCAAAAGGCAGTATTGATTATTTAATTACATGGAAATGGTCGAGATGCTGAGCATTTACTACAGATTAATGACTGTCCCAGAGAAGTTAATGGCCCTTCTTGCTGCCATCAATGCAAGCTGCTTATTAATCCCTGGAAAATGGCTTGCATAACAATCATAACCTGCTGTTAAAAGTTTATAAATAGATAAAAGTGTCACATGGATTTATGAGTGCTGAGGCTGAATGGGATCTGTGTGGTGTTTCTAGTGAATGAATGCCATCTGCATGAGCTCATCCGGTTGCTTGAATTATCACAAAATCCCAAGTTGCTCTTTTGGATCGGAAAATGGCATGCAACAAAGTGCCAAGTGGCTGGAGTCCTATCTACTGACTGGGAAGTAATTACTTTGCTGCATAATAAAGAGGCACCTTCATTCTAACAGCAGTGCTCTCTGCCCTTTAAATCATACAGCCTGAAACGCATCTAAGGGAGACTGTGAGGTTTCATTCCTTTGTTTTAACAGGAAAAAACACTTGCACGTATAAACACACAAATAAACACATTGCCCCTTGGTGCTGGCAGAGCTCAGAGGGCACACAGACCACAGGGGCTAGGGTAGCTGAGGTCAGGGAATTGCAGCAGCCCTGTGTCCCACCAGCCATGTGACAGTTGTGTCCAACTGGTGTGCTGGCACTTGTGCTGTCCCTTCTGACTGGGAGCTCAGCTGCCACAACAGTGTGTGGCACCGCTTCTGCAGGTCCACAGCATCCTTGTCAGAGCATGGCACAGCCCAGCTGGAGTCACCTGGGCACCAGCCTTCAGTCCCCTGTTCCCTTGGCAGCCACTGTACCCCCAGCCAGCTGTCCTCACCCTCCTAACCCCACCAGATGAGCAGTGGCTGGTTATTGCATTTGAGCAATGACTAATAAAAATGATAAAAACATGCTTTTGCCTGGAGCCTGAGAGCACTGCGCAGTGGAGCAGAGCGGGTCTGTGGGAGCATTCTGTTGCTGCCAGGAATTAGGGAAGCGGCTTCCTCACATCTGACCAGACCACAGATCCCAAGGTAAGAGGAAAGATGAGAAATTACTGTTTGCTTCAAAGAATCAGGCAGGAGGTAATGTGAGGGACCTTCCTGAATCACAGCTTCCAAGTATCTTAGCATGAGTACCTCTGTTTTCCATTACTTTTAGTGAACCTGTCTTTATTGGCAAAGGTACACTTCAGTGTGGCGCTGCACCAGAGGGCTATCTATCCTTTGAATCAGAGAAGTTGGGTGCTGCAAGGTGCCAATCCCTTACCCCCTTACACTGGATGCCTCTTTCTTTTTCCAGCACTAAGGCTTGGGGGGCTTGGTGACCCCCACGCAGCAGCAGCAGTACACAGGCTGGGGTGCAGGAGAGGAACAGGCATATGGGTGGTCTGTCACTGCAGAGGCATGAGACATAGACCCAGAGTAGGTCTGAGAGGTCTGCAGGATGGAGAAAAAAAACCAAAATTTTATCTCAACCAGACATTTTCCTCTGACCTCCAAAACTGTTCTTAGGCAGTGAGCTCACTGCCACACCATGCCTTGGCCATGCCAGCTGCCCACCGTGCCTCTCCCTTGGGCTCCCTCTCCTCTCTTGTCACAGCTTGGAATTTGTCTCAATGCTCAGGACGCAACACGGGCCATCATTTTTGCAAAATCGTGGCAAACGGGAGAGGTGCTGGAGGACTGTCGGAAAGCTAATGTCACTCCAGTCTTCAAAAAGGGCGGGAAGGAGATTTCAGAAAACTATAGGCCCGTCAGCCTCACCTCCATCCCTGGAAAAACAATGGAGAGGCTCATTCTGGAGGTCATCTCTAGGCACATGGAAGAGAA
>JANHFX010017324.1:0-27385 GCA_027560015.1 Chloroceryle amazona | reverse complement strand
TTGGAGTTGGATCAGGGGTTGGACTCGATGATCTTGGAGGTCTTTTCCAACCCAATCTATTCTATGATTCTATGATATGCACAGAAAGGACTTAAAAGCATTATCATTTTTGTGATACGGCTGCTGCTTGTGTTTGCTTGTGTTTCTGGGGTTGACAGTGGAGAGCATTCTTCTCAAAGTGTCAGTGTTTTACTTCATGCAGACTTTTGAAGACTTTAAGAATGACAAGCAAGCTGTGGAATATCAACAGAGAATTGTGGACATACTTCTGAAGGTGAGTGTGCCTAAGAAATAACCTCTCTGTTTACATCTGACTGATTATATACAACACTGTGCAGTGAAGCCTGTAATTTAGATGAAGTTTTTCCAGTCTGGCCCTGGATGACACCTTTGAGAAGGTGGTGGACAGAAGCATGGATTCACCTCAGCCAAGGCTGTAGGTTGCATGTTTTGAAATGATGCTTTATGCACATGAAATATGGTGCCAGAAGGGTCTCCTTTCCTGTCTGTGATTTTTACCTGGGTTGTATTTTGTTGTCAGATTTTTCCTCTCTGCACTGTAATTTTTAACTGTTTCTCATTGATTCCACTCCCTGATGCCTTCTGAACAACAAAAAAGGTCCTAGGAATCCTGTGCTTGGCATGGTGTTAATACTCTTCTGAGAAAACCCTGCTCTCTGATCTGTAAATGCTGTGTTTGGGATGTAACATACCCGGAATGACAGACCTATCTTTAGTAAATGGGAGAGAAGAGAAATGTCAGTTATCAGCCTGATGCTCTAGAAATCACTTGTCATCTGCAGCCTGTGTTCCTTAACAATGAATGTTCTCATTAAAAGCTATCGCTGCCAAATGCCGATTGCTTTCCCCTTCAAAGCTGTCAGCATTGATAATGAGCAACTCCACTTGGAAGCTGTTTATGTATAAACATACCATAAGTAGCATTTTCCTGTCACTGTTGTCATTGACAGATGAGAGTAAGGGCACCAGTGAGTGAATTCAGTGACAGTGTTGCTGCAGCAGCCTGTGTTGGAGGGGCTGAGGTAATGCCACTGTCGGGGAACTTCTGTGTGCCTGCTTGAACAGGACGTTGCTGTAAGGATGTTAGATACTGTGTGCTGGGTTAGACCGTGCTTTTCTGTGTCTTTAGCTGCTGTCAGCAGGAGGTAGCAGGCTGCAGTTGTGCTCTCGAGCTCCTGTGGAACATGTTCCCGTGGCACAGTGTCAAGCTGTTTCAGCCCTATTCTGAGCTGCTGGCCCCGTAGCAAATGTCCAGCACAATAGAATTCAGCCGTGCTCTTAGAGGGGTAAAGGAGGGAAATTGTGAGAAGTGCTGTAGGATTAAATGCATCTGCAGGCAAATAATTTGTTGTTATGAGGAACCATCAGTCCCATCGTCTGGAATCTGCTCTCCTTTTGCATAAAAATCTAAAAACTTTTGGGACTTATTTAAATTTATTATTTAGAGTAGAAATATATATGTATATAAATACATAGTATTTATAGTAGAAAAAACCCACTTAGGAAATAGCTGCACTTTTAAAATAGTTTGGTCAACATAGATGTTCTGATAATGCTGATGTAAACTTTGCTATATGTATCATTTATTAGAAAGTCTGCATGGCTCACCTGCAGTCTCTATAAGGTTGCTTTGTTTGAGGTACAGTATTTTCACCTTCATGTGGACTGATAAGGACCCA
Source organism: Chloroceryle amazona (assembly GCA_027560015.1). Taxonomy (NCBI): domain Eukaryota; kingdom Metazoa; phylum Chordata; class Aves; order Coraciiformes; family Cerylidae; genus Chloroceryle; species Chloroceryle amazona. The sequence continues at coordinate 25,685 of JANHFX010017324.1, read as the reverse complement.
GTTTGTCAAAAACAAAGGCAAAATGAATAAAACAGTCCTACTGTTTTAGTGAGCTGTATTTTTAATGCTATTAGCTACCACCATTCTGAGTAGGCTCCTGTATGAAATAGCCTTTTTAAACAGAAAATGAAAAGAGAATGATAGCATTAGCTGATACTTCAAGTAGAGCTCTGCTTCATTCCTTAATGTGTCTTATCTGTCTGCTTCCACTTGTGTAAGATAACCATTAGCATCTCATGGGAATCTGGAACTCCAAGTCACTTTAAGAAATCAGTTGTATCTCTTGAGCTTAGACTGGATGAGGTTATAAAGTGTGAGATGCTCCCTGTCTAGGCTTGGCTAGAGCCATTCTTAGATATTAGGTGACAGAGTTGTTCAGGTGGTGAATTTCATCCCAACTTAAACCCACTGCTCTTAGCAGGAGACTCTCCAAATAGGAGCATTTAACTTTCTAGGGTTTAGGAATTTTTTAGAAGCAATGAGATGCTTGTTTTTTATATGCAAGGCAGGTGACAAGCACTTCTCAGATTTTAAATCCCTTAGCTATTTTGTTTTTATGTAATTTCAAGTCAAGTCATCACAGCCATGAGTTTCTCAAAGCACTCATAGACTAACAGATAATTGAATGTTACAAAAGAAACTTTTCCCTTAATCTACAGTTGTTTCTTAGGCATTCAGTCAGTTTTTTTGCATGCCACAATAGAAGTTGTGAGTCTTTGGGGCTTGAAGTCAAATGTGGTTGGGTTTTTTTTCCTCCTATAATTATTAATTTTATATTTTTTCCTGATGCAACATTTCTCTGCTCCAAAACTCTGTTACATGTCCAGTGATCAGCACAGGCTACAGAGATGGAGATAAACATGGGTTTGGAGCCTATTCACACCCAAAAATAAGGGTTATACAAGGATTCTTGCCTTGAGCATACGGGAGAGAGGGTGAGCCTCTTCATCTTTAGGACAGAGGTGATTTGGCAAGGACACATCCACTGTTTTTTGTCTTCAGATGACACAGTTAAATGCCAGGGAAGGTGCCTTATCTTTTGACCTTCAGGATGAACTAACACTAGGAGATTTTGTAGATGTCTAGGGTAGGAGAAGAGCTGATGGCTGTACAGGATTTTCTTGTTTCAGTGTCCTGATTTGCTTTCCCAAAGGAAGCTGAATAATCAATCACTTGGGTTTATATTTGTTCCTTTTCTCTCTAATGCTTCTCAGGTCATGGTAGAGAATTCTGACTTCACCCCATCCCAGGTTGGCTGTCTCTTTACTTTCCTGGCCCGTCAGCTTGCCAAGCCCAACAACACATTGTTTGTGAACAGGACACTTTTTGACCAGGTAAGTATTTGTGAGGTGGAAAAAATTCCAGACAGGGTGCAGCACTGAGGAAAGTGCTGTAGACTGAAAGTGCTGGTGCACCATAAACCAGGTGGTATCTTGCTGGAACTTTGCTGTGGTTTCAGGGAAGCAGAATAGGAGAGACCACACAGGAGCACAGTAAACTCCATGTTACAGCTTACCTGATGGAATTGTGTGAGAAGTTGGGATCAGGTCCTAGGAGATAGAACAGCCTCTACTCTTCTCCATGGTATGACAGGTTCCTGTGGTCACTAGTGTGTCAGGAGAGGTGGAAGGCAGAGGCCCATAAGGGTGGGAATCAAGCTTTATCTTTAAGCCCCAGTGAGCATTTTGCTGGCTCTGTTGTCACGTTATCTATATGAAGATAGCAAGGTAAGGAGATAAGGGGTGTCAACTACAATGACATTAGTGAGCTTATAAAGCATGTATATGTAACAGGTAAGTTCTAATTCATGTTGCCACTATCCTCCTCTGCTGTTTGAAATAGGCTTGATATGTACCAGTGAATGCCTGAAGCTTGCACGAGTTAGATTTATATCCCAGTTTAAGGCCCACAAATTCCTGGGACTGAGGAGGCATCTTTAACAGCTACAACAGTTGTGCTTTGATGATAATGTGGATATATGAATGCTAATAAAAAAATGAGTTAGAAAGTATCTGTCCTTTTTTCATAATTTAAGAGCAAAGAACACTTTTTGGAGGCTAAATGGATTTGGATTAACACTTAAATTACAGATTAATTATGTGATTTCCTGTTTTTCTGGAAGAGATGGTACAGGCCAGGAGAGAAATTGAGAGAGTCAGCATGGTGTTTCCAGCTGTTTGGTGTGTAGTCCAAGGCAGGGCCACAAGGTGCCCTGAGTTCCTCTGTATTCCCTGGGTTCCCCAAAGTTTGGTTCTAGACCTTGGGGCAGTGTCATGGATTTCCCTTCCTGGAGTCTTCCAGCAGTTCTTGGTTACTCCAGTATACTTAAGTGTTCTTAAGTTACAGGACCAAGTAGAGAGTACCGCATAGATCAATAGTACATTCAAATTGTGCTGTTGTGTTCTGATTTGCTGTTGCCATTGTTGGTGCTCACCATACTCATTAGCATAGCTCTTAGCAGAAACCTAACCAGGCCTAATTCATGTGAATTTCTACACCCTTGCACAGGTCCTTGAGTTTCTGTGCAGTCCAGATGATGACTCACGCCATTCAGAGAGGCAACAGGTAATAACCTTTAAGGGAACATTTCTTTAAGCACCAGGTATGACCAGACTACAGAGCAGAGTTCAGCCTTATTGGGAATCCCTGTTGGCTGCAGGTCGTATGCCAAAGCAGACACCTAGCACAGGAGTGGTGGCCAGCATGGAAGAATTGGGCAGTGCTGTACACAGCAGGAGTGAACAAGGATCCTACTCTGGTATTGCCTGCAGAAGAGATTTGGCAGCACTAAGAATAGAGGCGGGAAAAGTCCTGGATAAGCACACGATCTTCATGGCTAATGGACAATGAATTAAAAATCTGTGAAATAAGCCCTGTGTTAATAGAAAGTTTAATGGAGCAGTGTACTTTTAATGGCACCATCTCTGCAGCAGCAGCTACTGCAATATAAATAACTGGTCTTCAATATCTACAGGTCCTTTTAGAATTGCTCCAGGCAGGAGGGATAGTACAGTTTGAAGAGAACCGTCTTATCCAAATGGCAGAAAAAGCTGAATTGTAAGTGCTTTGTACAATATATGAATACTGACTTTAAATCTCTTCCAAAGCTTTTTTCCTTCACAAGTCTTGTTCCTACTTTGCAGCTGTGTTTGGATTATTTTCTCTATGCATTCACATATGCTTCATTTAATATATTCATATTTAGGCCCAGCATTTCTGTCTTATTTCTACTGGATGTTCTTACAGAAAGCATTGTTAAGACAGGGTCTGGAGCCACCCCCATGGTACTCGTTTTAGAATTGAGTAGGAGACCAACACAGTGTCTGGAAAGGCTAAAAATTTCCACCATCTCCTTTAGATACTTTACACTTCCAGAAAGAGTCTGTCATGCCCGAACAGAGCTGGCCAGGGAAGGCGTCTTCATCCAAGTCTTGAATTTGGATGTTATGTGAATTAATCCTCTATACTACAGAGGATGAGAGGGATAGAAGTACAGTGGTGGGGTATGCCATGCCTCTTTTCCTATGACCTAGGAAGAGTTACAAAGCTAAATTTTTCAGACTAGATAAATGCAATTATTTTCAGCAAGTCTGACTGCCAGAACCACCAGCTCATCCACTTGCATCCGAGCTAAAAGACCCACAATATAATGTTATTTAGCAGACTTTTTATTTGTTTTGCCTCAGTTGCATCTGTTTTATCTAAAGTCTCAAAATAGTTAAGATATTTATTAAAATTTGAAGGTTGGAAGCTGTGTCATAATACATTATTGAGTCACATTCAGCCTATTCAAATTAGTATTGTGGATTGGCCTAGCTTAGAGACAAGTCTGTTACGGAAATAAGGAAGCCGATTTGTGAACAGCAGAACCTGTGAAACCTGATTTCTTTAAGGACTTTTGTCTGATGTCCGTGCCTTCTGGTTTTCTCTGTTCTGTACAATAACCTTCCCAAAAGAGGGAGGTTGATGGGCTGGTTGGCCCGTGGCTGATACCAAATGGCATATGTAAACTGGAGCTACCCAGCCTGTGTGCTGAAAACCTTCATGGAACATACTTCCAAATGCTTTTTGTAAAGCCTGCTGCCTTTTCTTTTGAGTGCTGCCAAACTGTGCTGGATCCAAGCTGCCTAACTCTATTCTGCTGATTCACCTGAGTGTGTTTTTCCTAATACGGAAATTATTTTTCATTTTAGCTATCAGATTTGTGAGTTCATGTATGAACGAGAGCTTCGCTATGACAAAATAATTGGCTGTTACCTGCGTGATCCAGTGAGAAAGGTGAGTAATCTGGTGCTTCTGGCCTTTCTTCTTCATAGAAGTGCAGCCTGTCCTTCAGGCATGAATGGGCAGAACAGCTCTTCTGTCTTGCAAAGTGTCCTCTTTTGCAGTGGAGTTTTCTTAGTCAACGATTTTTGCATTTGTGTGTGTTGGAGTTGTTTTTGTTGTATTGTTGGGTTTTTTTTAAAGCTTCAGCGATTTTTATTTCTTAAATTTGAACAATGCTAATATATAAAACCTGAGTGCAAGGTGGAATTTATTGCAAATAAATACTTCTCTGTTTCTGCCATCAGTCCCTGCCTTTTGTCGACTTAGGCAGAGTGTCTCTACCCTTACTATTTTTTTGAAGTTAGCTTGTGTGTGTCTATAAATTGCACGGCTGCCACAGTTGTTGAGACATTGTCTTCCTTACCACCAACAGAAGTTGGGAGGAGAGTCTGGTAAATTGTATCTCACCAGCTCCTTATAAAACCATTATGATGAAAGTGGTGTGGGTGAAGGTGTCAGAAGAGATAGGTTTCAATAGTGAGATGGTCAATAATTACAGTACAGGAGAGTATCTGAGCTGAGGACGGTGTAAGAGATCCTCAGGGGAGAGGCTAATGTGGAAATAGAATTCAGGAATATGCTGGAAAAAAATTACCTACTCTGTGGTAGGATGTTCTTTTCTCTGCCTATGCTCCTAGCTAAAGAGTGACGTCCTGTTCTTTTTCCCTGTGAGCAAGAGGAAGCCATTTCTAATAATGGAAGAAGATTCTCTTTGACCTCAGTGTTTAACATGTTTAGCATCAATTCTGTTGCTCTTGGATTAATTTATTTTTTCCTGTCAGTTCTTCAGCAACTATTTAGGAACATATAATCTCACTTGCAGATAATTTATCCTGATTTGCTAAGAGAGGACTAGCCCTGAGGTCATCATAAGACTATTTGAAATGCTCTTCCTTACCAAAATCTAATGCTGTTAGCAGTGCTGTGGAACTTACTATACTGTTTATGGGTTTATGCCTTACAGGAAGAAGTTTTCAACTATATTCATAACATCCTGTCCATGCCTGGCTACAGCACTGAAGAAAAGCAGTTGGTGTGGCAGAAAGCTTTGGAACATATAGAGGTACAGTGTATGCTAAACCCATGATACCTCAGCTACTGCTAATTGCTGTTGGAACTGCCAAGTGCTGTTCTGTAAGGAAAGTGTCACACCATCAAAGCACAAAAGCTCTGACTTTAAGGGTTAGTCGTCTTGTACATTAATGTAAGTGCATCTCTTGAAGTCAGGCTGGCTTCCTTGGTTTCCTGGTTTGAAGTATTGCTCTTTGGATAATCGGACCATTATAGTGAGTGTTGTGTAGCAAAGAAGGGATCCATTAGCAAGTCTTTCATCTCCTGTGCATGCAGCAGCAGCAGCAAGGTCAGGACGTTGACTTCATTAACCTCACAGTCTGTGGTATCAAATTCCTCATCTTACAATGATAGTAACATTCAACCTTGGTACCCTGGCACTTCTAACCTGTGGGAAGATGGGGTCAAGACTTCTGCTGTAAGACACAGACTGTTGCTACACTTCTTTAGCTAATAATTTTTCCCCCTCTTCAATCTCTCTTTGCTTGAGGGGATGAATGTGTGCCTGAAATAAATGTCCAGTTAGTAGACATATCTCTAGTTCCTATAAGGTGGTGTCAGTCCTCCTGCAGGGCAATCTGGAGATACACCAGGAAAATAACTGTCTATAAAAGCAGCAGTTGTGCACTTTCCCAGACTACTTAGCAGAAAACAGCCACAGAAACCTGTATCCTGTGAGGTAGGCAGAAGTACTTTAGAAAGATACAGAATCTTTGTAGTGTCTACCAGCATCTGGAAGTAATGCAAGACTAAGGATGAAATGGATTGAGAGGGATTTAAATAATAAACAAAGAAATCCTGTGAATCCAGCTGTATGACATGCAGCTCAGTGAGCTCATACCCACTCTCCAGATACATTTTCAGAGCCTGTGGAATTTGGTGGTGATGCTTATGCTGTGGCTGAGTGAGCCTGGCTCATTCCTACCTTATCAGAGCAACTGTGGTTCCACAACAGGCTTTCCAGGTTGAGCAAACTGCTGTCTACTCTGTTGCTTCCTTGTGCCTGCTTCATTCTTCTCCCACTGCATCCCTTGTCTCTGCTTGTATTGGTATATACAGTTTGGCATTGAGTGAGTCATCCTCTCTCTTTAAGCTTTATTTTGTCTCTCTTATCAAATCACAGGTAAGTCTCCTTGCTAAAAAGCCTGAGGCTTTCACAATTGCTGTTCCATGCTTGGGTGTCTCATGATAAATCAGAAGTGTCCTGGACTGCCCTTCCTGATGTTTCTCATTGTGTTGTACCTGTCTTGTCACAGGCTAAGACTGCCAGCTTTTCATATAGGGTATTTTGTTTTTTTTTCCTCAGTCTGGAGCCACTTCTTGATATTGAACTGTCAGAAGTGCCCAGTGCCCAAGTCGTCAGAGCTGCATACTTTTTTGAAGTTGGGGAAACACAGAAAATATTCCTCTCAAATTGTTCTTGACTGTCTTCAAAACCAGGATTTCTTGCGCTATTCCATCAGCCTCAAAGATAATGGCCAGCTGGTTTTATCTATGCTTTTTGCAGCTTCCTTCAGAAAGCTGCCAAGCAGATGATCAGTTCTGTAGGTCACCTTTCTTGGTTGTTGTCACTGGAAATAACTCCCTCTTTCCTTTCAGCATCTTCTATTTCCCAGGATTGGTGAACAGTACATACAACTTCTTGTGACTCAGCAGCTTACTGGCTGCTGTGGGCCTTTGTTCTTTTCCACTGTATTAACCCTGCTCTCAGACATTCAGAAGACTTAAAACAGTAAATAGCATTTTACTAGGGTGGTGCTGTGATTTCAGATCTTTAAACTGTCCTTTTATCTGCTGAGGTATGGAAGTAGCCATCCAGCCTCTTCAGTTGAAACTAGCAGCATCTAGAGAGGCTTTCCTGGTGATTATATAACAGAAAGTGGCTTTTGTAATCAATGCCACTTTTCTCCATCATCCTACATAGCTGTTGTTCCTTAATGTTTATCTTAAAAGTAAAGTCTTAGGCTTCTCTTCAACCACAATGCTATTTGTAGTGGTCACTTTCTGTCTGCAGACCCACATGCCTTGTGTCAGAACCATCTCCTCAAGGGTTGTCTACCATGTTTGCAAATTTTTCAAACCTGGGAGAAGATGAAAACCCAAGCCCAAAAATCTTTTGCTTGGGTGTAGGCAGTGAAGTTCACACTAATTGAGAGCTGTAATCAGTCACAGACAGACTTGGCCAGCCAGTCTGTCTGAATCTGGTGGCTGCTACATGTGTCTGGAGACCATGTTAGTACTAGTAACTTTTTTAGATTTGTTTTTTTAAAAAACTTTTTTCCACATGTGTGTTTATGAATTTTTTTCTTTCCTTACCACTGTAACAGCTGGCTTTGTTTAGTAAAGCAATGTTTTCTCCTTTGTAGGCTTAGCAGGGGGGTTCAGAAACAGTTACTAGGTACCCGGTATTGGTTTGAAGCTGTTGCTTCTCATTTCTTTGGAAGCATACGTGCATTTGGAAGCATTAGAAAAAAAAATAAAGAAATCACGTTCTGGTTTGCGTAAGTTTGTATAATGCAAAACCTCTTAGATCAAGCCTGATGGGAGGTAAACCTACAGGCATTTAAAATGTATTTTTTTTATTACAATAAATAAAGTAGGGGTTTTTTCACATCTGGACAGGTATCAGTTACAGGAAGCCTGCTTTTAAAACTCTAGTAGGTTTTTTTCCAAAATCACTTTTTGTGTGGTAGTATTTATTATTTTGCAGCTTTCTTCTAGGCAAAGATGCAGTTACAATTACAGTGGAATTGGTGATACTGCTTAATTATATTGCCAATAAAATGAAGACTATTTTTGTTGTCTGTCCCTCTCCAAAGGAGTTGCTGTTGCTGAGCCCATGTAAAGCAGCCGACTTGGTAGCCATTCACTTCAGTGAGCAAATCGAGAGCATCATTACAAACCTTCAGGTAAAGTGCCAAACATCGCTGATGTTGGTGCTTCTTTACAGTGAGATTGCCATTCTTGTTAGAAATGATCGCTAAGAGTCAGAGTGAGTTGTATCATAAACATAAGAAAAATAGTTTGATATCTACTCTGCTGCAGGAATTGCTACATTTCAATTATTTGGCCTCTGTAGAGTTCTGGCCATAAAAACGTACAATTTCTGAGTTGCTGGTTGCCTCACTTGATAATGCAGTTTTTAGTTTGGAGTTCAGTATGGCTTGTGCTCACAGATCAGAGCCGTGGTCAGCAAAGATGTCCTCTGAGTGTTTACACAAGACAAATGCCTAACCCAGCTTCTTCAGCACGCACCAGCTATTAAAAGCATTTTCTTCAATGGATATAATTCAGGAATCACTGGTTTATTGTACATAATTTTAAATAATAAAACTCTGTCTTCTCCTGTTGTACAGGACCAGTTCTTACTCTTCCAGTTTCTGAGGAGTCTCCTTGATCCGAGGTATGTAAGAAAATCAGGCCAGTTACAAACTACAGCTTGAAAACATGGGTTAGAATACGTTCCTTTTAAAAAGTGTATCCAGACAATCTATAGCCAAGATGAAGGCTTAGAAAAGGTGACTTACTCTTCAGACTGCCCAAAGTTGAGGAGGAGAGTCCAGAAATAGCAATGTTCTGGGGAGCTGCCTTTAGCAGAGCCCTTGCCTGCTTCCTAAGTGGGAAATGGTGTGGGTTCCAGTACGTGCAAAGATGCCTCCTCCATGCTGGTGGGAGGTTGGGCACTGTTGTAACAGCTTCTTCGAGAACGCTGTGAAATGGTTATCCTGTGACTGTTCTCAACCCACCAATTTCATTACTTGACCAAGATGCCCAAGTTTAACAAAAATAGAGAAACATTTTGGTCTATTGCCATTTTAAATTTGTCTTATTTCAGAATTGCTGCCATATTTCACTGCAAACTTCTCTTTAACTACTTGCTTGCTCCATCTGCTCCTATTCTTTCAGTATTTCAGCACTGAGTGTTCTCTTTCTGTTGAATCAGTTTCAAATGCTACAAGATCTTGATTTTATTTATTTATATTGTAAGATGCTTATGCACAGCTCAGAGTGCCTTTGAGCAATTGTTAATGCAATTGAAGGAGTGATCTTGTTTTGTCAATTAGCTACAAATTAATTGTGTTTTCTGAGGAGAAGTAGGAGGAGAAGAAGATAGTGTTACGTAAATTTAAGTGTCAGTGCTTCTTTTCTTGTTGAAGTGTAATAAAAGACATGCTGTGGAAGCTAGAATGTGGAACTAATCACTTTTTGGATTTTGTTAGGATGTAAATAAAAGGACAAGACACATTTTGTTATTTCCTGGGTTTTACAGCCATGTTTGTATGGGAGGTGTTAACTTCCACATTTATTGTTTTCTTAAAAATCAAAATAAAGTCAGAATTTTGCCCAGAAAATATCTTATTTGGGTTTTATAGGAGAGAAATTGAGATGATTTATTCAATAAATTAATAATTAAGAAAACGTTGAATAGTTAAGCAGAAGTGATAGCCATCCAGATGTTAAGTAGGACTTTATGCTGTGGTATCACTTGCAGTGAGACCCAGTGAAGTTAGTATTTAACCTGGATTTTAATCTTACGCATAGAGTGGCTTCTGTAATCTGAGTAATGAACATATCTAATTGAACTATACCATAATTAGAGCTAAATACAACCATTTCTCCTGTACTTATCTTCTAATCAAAAGCAACACATGATGTGGTCAAACCAGCAATAGGAAGCAACTTTCTGTCTCTGATCTTTCAAAAGATCTCTGCTTTTTCCTGTAAGCCTGATGTTCAGCAAGGTGCCTTGGGCCATGTGGCTCATCTCATTGTGCCGCACTTGTCTTAGGGAAGTTTATGAACGGTTCTTATTCCCTTCTGTTTCAAACTCCACTAGTTCTCTGCACTGCTGTAAGTGTAAGATGTTCGGAACCACAAGTGATGGATAAACCACATGCTGACTGGATTGTAGTTGCCACGTTACTCAATAAGCAAAAGATAAAGTGGGACAGTTATACAGATGAAATGAACAAAATAGTACTAAATACTTTACAGTCATTCAGTGCCACATGTGAATCCAAAGCAGGTCTGGAAGCCCAGGGTTTAACCTATTGTTATTAAACTCTCTTGTCAGTAGGAATTGTTTTGTAGAGATCCTGGATTGCTGGTGGGGCTGCTTTTTTAATATCATTCAAGGTCCTGTGCTCTGTTTTCAGTGCTATGAGATTGTCTGCTTCTAGGATCTATTGAAATGAGCTGAACTGTATCCTGAGAGTTAGGGAAGGCGGCAGAAATCTTATTATGCAAGACCTAACCTGCAGATCTACCTATACGTTGTAGTATACCCATACATAAAATAGTGATTAGGTTCTTCTGAAAGCATCTGTCTGTTGGGAGGTTTTTTTAGCAAAATTCTTATTAAAATAAAGACTCTTAGAGCAGCAAATGAGCTTTTAATGTCTCAAATACGATTGATTGCTTGATTATATGGGGACAAGACTCATCATGCTAGTATAACTATCCTAGTTGGTAGAATTGCATTAGGGATTAATTTGGCCCATTTAATTTAGCTAGAGATTTATTTTAAAGGAGATGGAAGGGGGAAGGCAGGAAACAGGGTTAACAAAAAGTGCCTGGGGAAATTAAAACCAAATGTCCGTATGTTTGTATCTTATGAGCAGCCAGAGGAGATGGAGAATGTAGCGTGTATTGCTCAGCTCATTAATTGCAGCCTTTGCTACATTTCCATTTTAAACTCTTAAAGCTTTTATCCTCTAAAAAAAAAAAAATGCAGGCATGTCTGCTTGCAGCATGTTTGTGTATTGTACCAGCAATATTAGCTAATGTGGCAACGCAGTGTTCCAAGCCTATAAATATATTAACAGATACTTAAACTTTTAGGTTCTGTTACAATGGCTTTTCTCACTGAGCAGCTATCCATGACACTTGGAAGCCTCACTTCTGCCAGATTTCGTGAGAAGCCATTGATTACATCTTCCTTTCCGGAAGGTGCATGTAGGGTGTGGCAAGGGAGATGTTTGCCACAGTTCTATTGAAGCCGAACATGATGACACTGAGCTGAACAGCATCTGCAAGTCTCAAGACTGTTTCTTAGTTTTTACCATTGCAAAATCCAGCTTTCTTTCCATTCTCTCTTCTCTGCATTTCTTGAGTGAAATGGTTAGGGAAAAGGTCAGCTTGCTCATGAATTCATGAGTATTGCATGCCAGAGTTATTTTCAGACTAGAAGTTTGTTCTTGGACTAAAAATCTTTGGAAGACAGAGGTTGTTTTAGATAGAAAGTGCTTCTTTATTTTAGTCTAGTTGCAAAAATAATAGAATACTTCCTTACAGGCATTGGGGGAGTTTATAGGTTCTGTGTTGTGTGGAGGAATGGATGGTGAATACTGGAGGCCAGAATTTAATTCCTGTTTCAAAATTCAAGTCCATTCTATATTTGATGTCAGAACACTTTAGTTTGGATACTAATTTTTCTACAGTTGTGTCCATACGCTGATCAGTACCTGTGTGAAGCTTTCATTTGTGAGCAAATACCATTTATAATCAAGTGACTGACATTGTAATCACAGTAAGCTTTTTTGGCTTGCTAGGGGCATAGTGTTTTCCTGGCCTTTCATTGATGATGATAATTCTGTTAGCTCATGTAGCTACCAGGAAACACAGGCTCATAATGTATGTCAGACCTTTCTCATCCACGACTGTAGGGTTCACATATCAACACATCTTCTCGTGATTAGGAATTTCTGTTCAGAAAAGTAATTAAATACATTTCCTTGATGTGTTTTCTTTCCTAGCAGGAGCTTCAGAACAGGTTTAAGAGCTCTGTTTCCTAGACTGGATAAACTTCTTGCTGTTTCTCTGCATAACACATCAATTCTAGAACTGCCACATGAAGTAATATAACCTATGGTGGTGGTGAACTGCTGTTCATTTTGAAGGGTTGCAGGTGCTATATCTGTCTCTAGGAAAGTATGAACTTTTCTATCCTACCTCTTTCAAATCTCTTGCTTCATGTTGCTGTTTTTAAGAAGATCAGTAGAAAACAGTCAGGACCCAGAGGGAGTCATGAGCACAGCATGCAGTTCTGTTCTTTGTTTTGTTTACCCAACATTACTTAATTACTTAATAATTATCCAAGGAATTAGAAAATGGCCACTACACAAACCACTGCAGTGCCAGCAGCTGCTGCTGGAAAGGCATAGAGAAATCCTTTTAACAGGGACATCTTATTTAATGAGTTACTTCACCTGCAGAAATGACCTCAGGTAGAATCAGAAGGGAAGGCCTACTTTGGCCCCCTGAATACTCAGGCCAGGCAGCATTATCCACAGCCTTATCCAGAAGAGTGTCAGGTTGGCACTGCTCAGTCTCTGACCATCACGGCAGTGTTGACTGTGACCAGTCAGAGGAGGGCAGGGAGATAACAAGGGCAGGAAGCATAGCAGGGGTTGGAGACTCTGCCTACCTATGTTGATTGAGCAGATCCCATACTGGGAGACAAGACAGATGTCTTTAGTTCCTGCTGAATATGGTTCTGTTGTGCAGCTGGTTGCAAAACCCTTGAGAGAGGATGCAGTCTTTGGCTGAACAATATTCAGGGTCTGGTTCAAATCCTTACATCTGGTGGTCTGCTCCATGAATGTAAAAATAAAATAACAGAGTTATTGCCTCTGCAAGAGCAAAACCTAATTCACCAGTCTTGCTCTGAGAAGAGGAACTAAATAAAAATGGGGATGTTTTTGTAATAGAGGCACAAGTTCATATCTCAGTTAGGTAGATATAAAGGGATCATATTCTAGAATATGACAGGTTAAAATGTGATAAAGGAAGACAGTGAAGAATTTCAGGGATAATAAGCAAAAAGCAACAAAATATTTCTTCAAATGGATGCAGAGACAAACAGACAATTGGCATCTAAAAAGACCACGTGGAGATAACGTTTCATTGAAAAAATTAGTTCTTTACACCCCTTTGCCATAGAGCTGCTGAAGATGTGTCTGTACTGGTATGCTTCCTCACAGGGGTCTTTGATAGTGTAATTTATGCTAAGGCATCAGTAGCCTATGTTGTAGAACAACAGACCAGACCTCTAACACTAGTACCAAGTAGAAACAGCATAATTTTTCTCTTGAAAACAAATTTTCTCCTCTGTGTGAAGGATAAAAGACAACACATAATTGAGTAAGAAACTCTTCTTTCCAGCCAAACTTCTGGGCTAGTATTTGACTTTATTCTCCTGCACCTTTTTTTCTTCCAGAGAAGGCATTAACCAAGACCTGATACACTTACCACCCTGCATCACTGAGCAGTTCATTGAGCTGCTCTGTCAGTACAGCCCAGGCCAGGTTTTGGAGACACTTAAAGTTCTGGAATACTGCAGACTGGAAGAAGCCATCCAGGTAGGAAAGATGTGTATAAGGATGGGGGCTTGGGAAAGCTTTCAGATCAGCTCCTACCTCCTTTAAAGTACTGTAAAATTACTTTAGCCCAGGTTGTGGATTTCTTGGGTGCTTTCCAAACCATTTGTAACACTGCTTATCCTCTCAAGCTGCTAAACTGCTTTCCTGCAGCATGGTTGGCAATATTTAATATACTGAATCTGATTTTAGTCTCAGGGCTAATAAGAAAAAGGCTCTTAGTACTTTGAAGCTACTTGAGTGACTGCAGAATAGAGACTGGCTGTGTTAATGTTAATTAACATGTTGAAGGTATATGAAATCATGGGCCTGGGGTTTTGGGAAAGCAAAGCTGCCAAAATTTGACTAGCACTTGGAGAGCTGCTATTTCTTCTCTTTATTTGAACAATGATCTGCCCTTGATAATTAACTTTTTTTTTTTTTTTTTAATATTTTAATTCTGGTGGGGCAGTGGTGCTGGTTGAGAAATAAACACAGCATAGCCAGTAGCAGGGGAAGTGGTAGTGCTGCTCAGGCTGGGTAACATGCCTGTGAACACAGACACAAACCTTTCTGACCATCTGGTTGTCATTGTCTTGTGGAGAAAACCAGTCAGATTTCTTAAGATAGACATTTAGGTGGTGCTGTTTGTGTGTTTAATCTTTTAACTCAGATAACCCAGAAACATCAGCTCCATGAAGCTTCTTCATATTTACTGGAGAAGAAGGGAGATATCCGTGGTGCCTTTTTGGTTATGCTTGAGGTACAGTAGTGAAATTCTGAATGTGGCATTTTTGCCATGCCAGTGTTGCGTGACATGCCATCAGCATGGTGGCCTGTGTTAAGGTTTGATATTGTCATTGCTTTGCAATTTGTTTCTCACTAAAATCCATGGAAGTATTTACTTTTTGTCAAATAACATGCTGGGTTTTCTGCAGACTCAGATCGGTATATTTTTCTGACACGTCTTCAAACATCTAGTTGATAATAGATCCTGTAATTTGTTTTTCTTAATCAAAAATCTTTCAACTCCTGTTTCCTTTCCATACTCAGAAAGACATTTATGCTATGTTAGTCGTGCTGGGGAAGAAACTTAGGGTGATCCTTTGTAACCATACCTTTTAAAAACACTGCTATCAAGATTCTGCAAGTTTACTTTTCTGAGTTGTTGTTTTGGGTTTTTTTTAGCAATTGCAGAGCAAGTTGCTGATGCTTATGAAAAATGATGAAAGTAAGTGGTATCAAGTTAAATTCCATTTCTATTAAAAAGAGATAAACACAAAAATGTGAAGTGCATATGCCTGACACTTGGCATAATGAGATCCTATTTCAATTTGCTAGGTATTGCAGTGACTTTTTAAAAAAATTTATATTCACGTGGCTGTGGTGGTTATTCTGATCGACCTTTTTCACTATTACTCTGATCTTGCTAGAGATCTAGAAGAATCTATGATGGATGGTTTTTCGTGCGTGAGTTCACCTGCCCTGTTAGCTGTTTTGATTGTGACTGGTACTCTTACTGGCTTCCCAGACACATTTCCTATGTTAGAATCCATTCAGACTCATTACTGAGCTTTAGCCAACATTACATATGATCCGTGATGAGACATCTGGAAGTAGCATTTTTTGAAGCGAACTTCTCAAAGAAGTAAGAATGTTCTGCCTACAGAAAATGAGTTTATGCACAGGTGCACTGTTCACTAGCCCAGAGGCTCATAGGCACCTAATTAAATGCAGTGCCCATATTTGTTAATTAATTGTATCCTAAACCAAAGCTAAGATCTTCCTTATTCAATTATGTGAATGTTTTATATGCCCAATTTATTGTGCTATTCAGGAAAAGAGACAAAAACCAGGACCTGTCTTTATAATTTAGTTGCTCACTGTAGTGAACAGACTTTAGACGAACAGCATGTTTTTATTTTTCAGAATGATTGAAAGTTAACATATTTAGTAGTTTTTGTAATTACAATTTGCTTTTCCCCAGAAAACTTAGGCTCAGCTGAACTTCCCTTTCTAGAAAACATTGAAGATACCTTAATGAAAACAATTGCCCTTTGCCAGAGAAATTCACATAATTTAGACCAGCAACAGCAAGAGGTAAGCTAATAAAAAGAAATGTATCATCTCAACAAAGGCATCTACATCTCCTGAAACTTTCTACTCACATGCTTCTTCCTTCCCCCATCTATTGGGCACTCGTTTGTCTCCAGGAGTAATTGTTTTACTTTGCCTTGTGGTGTTCTTGCAGAGGAACATGAGAGAAATCCTCACTTGAAAGGGTGAAACACAAAATAAAGTGCTCATCAGCAGTGGAGAAGCAAATGAGACAACATCCTTTACCCCATTTTTACCTCCAGTTGAAATTTTGGCTTGAGTGTCAATCAGATGCTTAAGAAGGCATAGTAAGGTCTGAGCCAATTTTGTGGTGGCACAAAGCTCATGCTGCTGTCACCGTGGCTGCAGGATATTGCTGTTCTGAGTATGTTCATGTCCTGATTTTGGCTGACAGAGTAATTTTCTTCCCAGTAGCTGGTACAGTGCTGTGTTTTGGATTTAGTGTGAAAACAATGTTGGTAGCACACTGATATTTGAGATGTTGCTAAGTAGCATTTGTCCTAAGTTAAAGATTTTTTCAGTTTCTCATGCTCTGCCTGTGAACAGGTGTACAAGAAGCTGGTGGGAGCACAGCCAGGACAGCTGACCTGAACTAGCCAGGGGGATATTCCAGACCATAAAAGTCATGCTCACTGTATAAACTGTGGGGAGTTGTCTGGGGTGGGGGCAGATCACTGCTCAGACATCGGTCAGTGGGTGGTGAGCAATTGCATTGTGCATTTCTTGTCCTTTTCTCAGGTTTTGTTTCTCTCTCTGTTATAGCCCTTTTCATTATTATTGTTGTTATATTTTAGTGTAGTTTTAGTGTAGTTATGAAACTGTTCTTATCTCAACCCATGAGCTTGGTGTTTTTTGTTTTTGCTTTTTGTTTGTTTGTTTGTTTTGTGGGGTTTTTTGTGTGTTTTTTTTTGTTTTGTTTTTTGTTCGTTTGTTTGGTTTTTTTTTTTGTTTTTGTTTTGTTTTGTTTTTGTTTTGTTTTCAATTCTCCTTCCCATCTCACTGGGAAGGGGGAGGAGTGAGTGAGCAGCTGCATGGAGTTTAGTTGCTGGCTGGGCTTAAACCACAACAGTTCAAAAATCCTGAATTTAATGTCAGCCAGATCTTTGAGGGGTGGAGACAATACATCTTGCTTGAGCTCTGGCAGTGAGAACTGGGTTTGCCTGTCACCTTGTACTGAGATTGCTTTTCCATTTTGCCAATGTCAGTGACATAAAAGGCATCTTTTCCTAAGATTATGCGTAACTTATGTAACTGAACTCAAAACTGAGAACGTTCTTCCTGTGTCTGTAGAGGTGGCATGCCTGGAAGTCAAGAATTCTGTAATATTTTCCAAGCACTGTCTAGTGTATTGAGGTGATCTGCTCAGTTTCTTTGCTGAAATTATTTTATTGTGTAACAGATAGCTGCTTTGTTTTATTGAAGAGGTATCTGTGTGCACACCTAGAGTGCTTTTGGCCCACCTGCTTAATTGGATAGGTTGGAGTTAGTGTTTGCTCTCATTCTGGGTCCTGTTCCACCTGCTGGAATGGTGGTGTTAATGGACAAGTAGGATTTAACTCTGGTCACCCAATAAAGGACCAGATTCCCCAGTACAATATTATGTGAATTTTCACAACTCCTGTATGCTGTCTGGAGAATTTAGATGCCCTTTTCTAGTTGGGATCCATTTACTGTGCTACCTGTTATGTAAGCAGTCTCTACAGCAGAGAGGGTGCTTCTCACATGGAGAAGTAGTTGGAGACTGAATGAAGGACAAGTAAATAGTTGTTACAATTCCATTAAATAAACAGTTGAGATGGAGAAGAGGGAGCAACAGCAGCCAAAGATCCTCTGTGCTCGGATGCCAGTCAAATAATATCTTGGTCTAAGATAAGTGTAGTCTTGATGGAAAGCAG
The DNA here is from genome assembly GCA_027560015.1 of Chloroceryle amazona. Taxonomy (NCBI): domain Eukaryota; kingdom Metazoa; phylum Chordata; class Aves; order Coraciiformes; family Cerylidae; genus Chloroceryle; species Chloroceryle amazona. Next base: position 7,918 of record JANHFX010017324.1, on the reverse strand, counting down.
ATCCTGAATTGCTGTGTTCTGAGGTATTTTCTCATGTTTCTGTCCCATTCCATTGCAATCATGAAAAGTGTAGTTCTGTTCTTCAGAATGCGTGTCTTTGGAACTGGACTGGTCACAGCTCACTTTTAGTACTGTCATGTTCTTACTGCTTTTTAAAATCGCATTCAATTATTTCAGGCCCTCTGGTTTCCTCTGCTGGAGGCTATGATGTCCCCACAGAAATTACCTGGTTCTTCACAGTGTCGATACTCTGAATGTAAGTATTTTGACTTTTGTGACCCTGAATATTAACCAGAATCTGTGTGCCGTCTCTACTGAATGAATAGAAGAGAAGCAGTCTTGTTACTCAATTCCTAAATTTTCTGCTTCTGCAGTAGATCTGAACTACAGTGGCAGTAGGACTGAGCTCAGGTTGGGTGTTTGGTAGGCTATAGCTGTCAGGTTGGTGTTTTGTTTTTCTTTTCAGTCCTGAGTGGAAGAGGGAGCCTACCATGGTCTCTGCTAATAAGTTGGTTCCACTGAGAATGGTCTCTGAAAAAGCACAGTTTGTACAAAGTCTTTCTGGGTTCTAAGTAGGTTGCAGTCTTCACTTTGGGAAGTTCTGTACACTGTCCTCTTCCTTGCCTGGCCTTTTTGTACACTTATCCCTGCACTTGTCCATTGTATATAAAATCAATAGAACTTGAATACACCGGCTAAATCCTCTACTCCCATTCCAGTGCCCTCAATCTGTTGTGAGTGTCAATAGCCTCCCATTATGAGAGCCTTAAGACAGTTAAAAAGCAGCTCTCACATACTGTGGTCTTGTGACAGAATAACGTTCTTTTTGGTCCATCCCAGCCCTGTACACCACAGTAGTTGTATTTGGGCATTGTTAAGGATCACAGCATATTGCAACTAAGTGTGGTGGTGATCCTGCTGTCCATTCTGCCTCTGTTTCTTCCCTCCCCGTGACCATTAGCTATATCTGGACTCCTGGGGATAGTCCTGCACATATCAGTAACCCAAAAATATAAATCACCTTTTCCCTCAATTCATCATTTCTACTAAATTCAGAATGTCCCCTAGATTATCCATCTCTGAGAGCTAAAGCCAGCAGAAAAGTAATCATCTGAAGTGATACCAGAAATGATGAGAGGATAATACACCTGGATTGTGTATAACTATTTTCTTTTGGTTCCTAATATGTACACTTCTCAAACTGTTTTAACTAGCTAATTATCCCCACAGAGAAGCTGAATTGCTGGGTCTGTGAATAGCTGAACATTGGCTCTTATTCTGGGGAACTGGGGATCTAGGAGCAAGTTTCCTGCAAAGGTTAATACTAGGAAGTTTTAGAGTCTCCAGGACTATATAACATGGACAAGGCATCCAAACTGGTTTTTAATAGCAGTAGGAAAAGTGAATGACAGTCCTTCAAAGTAAATCTCAAAACGTGAATGTTTACTGTGGGTAGGGCATGGGAGGGGAATGGAAAGGCCTCATGATATCAAGAACATTTAAATATACTTTCTAATACAAAAAGTTGTGTGTGCTTAATGCAAAATGTGCAGAAGAAAAAATATAAAAGCCATTTTCAAACTAGGAAACATGAAATGAAATAACTCTCTTAATCTGTAAAAATAATCTCTCTCCCTTGAATTCTAATGAACTGCTGATGGCTTTTATGTTTGACATTTCAGCATTGAAGAGCTTGACAATGCAAGTGCTGAACAACATGGCTGCATTTATTGCTCTTCCTTCAATCCTGCAGAGAATTCTACAGGTGAGCTTCTGAAAATAAGAAGCTTTTACTGAGCTGTGCAATTTCCAGGTGGTTAAGGATCAGATTAGCTAGTTGTCTGTTTCAAAGTTATTTCAGTAAAAATTCAGTTGGTGAGATGCAAGTTGGAAAAACTGACAGAATAACCTGGGAGACTTGATGCTCTGAGGAGACATGTGGGAACACATAGACTGGTGAGGAGATAATTGAGGTAATTTCTGCAAACCAAATAAAATATTATCTCAAAGGTTGCAGTTCCCTTCATCTGAAATTTAGCAGTTTTAGGGGCAGAGCCACTATGAATTTCTCAAAACTTGCAATGAAATTTATTGAAAGCTATTTAGCCAAGGCTTTGGGATGTGCAGTTGTGAAAACACTAAAGCAAAGTCTGTAGGCTTTGGAGAAAGAGGTCATGACTGAGTCTTTTGATTGATGGTACAATGTATTATTTTAGAGATGTTTATTAGCAGCAAATGTAGAATGGCTGATTTCAAAATGGTATCTTGGATTGAGTGTTCACAAGTGGATATAATTTATTAATTTGCAAAATAGATAAAGATGAGGTGGGGGTTTAATAGCAAACCTTGGGAAACGCAGAAAACAAATTAGAGAAATTGTCTGCATTGTGGAGTGGAATGATTGAAGGGTTGAGAAAGTGTGAATCGCTCCTCAGAGTTTCTATTCCAGATGAAAGAAGAAAATGTAGAAAAGGGCTTACAGGTGTCTTTGAGTGAGAACAGGATTAATTCTGTTCAGAGATTTTACTTTTCAGCTCACTTCTTCCAGCTAACAGCACTGTCTGAAGTCAGCAGCCTGTTTTCACAGGCAGTGGCTGCTGCTGGCAGTGACAACACCCGCTGTTCAGAGTTGTTACCAAGGGTGGGTGTGCAGACCAAGGCCACTGCTGGATCTTGTGCACCAGGTGGGGGGTGCAGAAAGTGAAAGGCTGCACCTGCAGGGAGGAGTGGCCAGGACAGGTGACCCCAAACTAACTAGTGAGGGATTCCATCCCATATACATCATATCTGGTATAAAGCTGAGGGATCTGGAGAGTCTCACCTACTTTTGCTTTGCACTGCTTGGCTCAGTTCAGGTCCTCTTCTGGTTTCTGAGGAGGGCTCTGTCTGTTCTGCCTTTGATCCTGATCTGTGTGTTCCTGAATACAGCTCCTGAACACAGCTCCCACCTGCTGCTGGGCTCAGACTGGGACTTTCCCAGTTCCTGCTTCACAGTATCAGTGGTGACAGTGATGTAACTGGTGTTGCGTTCGATACTGGTTTTGTATATATTTGTATTAATTTTTATTATTATTCTCATTAAGGCTGGTCTAGTTCCCTTTTCTAAGGACCAAGTCTCTCTCCCTTATTCCCTTTCTCTTCCCCTTTGTGGAGGGAGGGGGGTTAATAGTGAGTGTCCGTTACAGGTTAAAGGGCTGCCCTGACCCTGAACCATGACAACAGGGTTCACAGGGTAAACCCACACCTCTAGCGACCTAATAGCTGATCTCGGTATTATGCAAAACCTTAGATTTTGGAAAAAAATCACAATTAAAGACAGTGAAAGATGTTGTAAAAGAGTGGATACAAAGCATGATCAAATCAATGTGGTTTTATCAAAGGTAGAAAGTGTTGAGCAAATGTAATGGCTCTTCTATAAATGACTGTGTTTCGTTTTAACTGGGGCATTAGATACAGTTTCCTACCAGGCTTTCTTTGCTGTTTAATGTAGGCAGGAAATGATACAGAAGCTGTGAATGAGTAAGGGGGCAGGTAAACAGGGAGGCCTTCCTGGGTTATGTTGAGAATTACTGGAGTGGGGTGTGAGGCAAACCAGTGAGCATGGTGAAGATAACATAGCTGGGAGGTATTACGGTGGGGAAGGAGAACCTGTTCTCCTTTGGGATGAATAGAAATTCTTATTTGCAGTCTCCAAATATTTCATCCCATTTCTGTTCTTAGCAAAGATACAAAACCCCTTTTCTAGAGGCTGACATTCCTATCTTGGAGGCAACAGATGAGTGAAATGTGTTTGTCATTTGTACAGTGAGATGGTTGGCACGATGACACTGTTGCAAAGGATAATGGGGTGCTTACAGTGCATCAGATGAAGCACTTTTACAGAAGTGTGTAAGGCGTTTAAAGCAGCATCTGCAACTCTAGTCACTGGGTTTGGAAGCTGGGGGAAATTGTTCCTGCTCGTTCCACATCCCAAGTCAACCTTACAAATCCAGTCTGACGAAACAGAGATTTAAAATGGCAAATGTGTTTGTACAACTAGAGCAAAAAATGGGGAGAGATGATAACCTTTTAAAATGCATTCAGAGAGGACTGAATTCCAGGTAAAGAACAGAAATGGATGTAGGAAAAATAGTGTCGTAAAACTCATTAGAAAATCCTATGGAAAGGAGGGTGGTATTTATTTACAGGATCTCTACATAAATTGACTTTCTCTTAATTTGTTGTTGTTCTGTAGATTTCACTCACTCACTCGCACTAACATATTTACAAACACCTAAGAAGTATGGGAATGAATGATCTGACCTGGATCATTTACGGGCAGTAGAAAGAGGGTATCAACACCTCACTGTGTCTCTGGGGTTCCTTTGATTGATGATAAAAACTTAAGTTTGCACAGCTTAGTTATGTCCTTTGGAAGTTGCTGGGTATTATAAGGTGGGGTTTTGCCTCTGACTCTCACTTAAACTTCCATAGATCATAGGCCAGATTGCTGTATGTTTTGTTTGCCCTTGTTTGGAGCTGTGGGTTGAGATACACGTCTGTAATCTGCTTTCTTGTTGGGCTAACAGGAAAATGGTGCAAGATACTCTGCAAACTTGTTACCCTCCTCACATTAGGACATGGGGTCTTCCACTGTAACTTGTCTGTCCTGGGCTCTTATCAGTCAGCTGCCTTCAGTGCTTGACATCCTGCTCAGCTTTGCAACTGGGAACAACAGTCCTTGTTACTGAGACCATTCTTTTAACACTTTGTTCTTGTGCTTAAAAACCACACATTTCCATTCATGCTGCACTCACACCAAGCTTTTTTCTGGATTTCTGGGTTGCACTGCTCTAGGTCGCTTTGCTTATGTATTGGTAGCTGTGTTGTGTTAAACAATTGCTTCAGGGCTTGCAGTGGATGTCTGTGGAAGGTTTTCTTTGGGTTTTATTTTGTGGGGAAGAATAGCAACATGGCTTGCATACATGTGTGTTTCCCCAGAACACTGTCTCAACAGATTTCTTGGCTAGAAAAATCTCTATTTTGTTAGTCCAGGGTGGGTATTCCTTTTCCAAAGCTGCGTAGTTGCTCTTTGAAGTCATGTAGAATTATAAACCCTGGTGCCAAACCATTCTTGGCTTTGAGCAGTATGCAGGGCCTTGTTCAAAATCTTATTCATGTGCCACTTCAACTGTGACCATAAGTAGATTCTTAAAGGAGATCTTCTGGGCCCTGGAGAACATACAGTCTTTCCCAAGACCTTAAAATATTTCTGTGAAACCCAGAATTATAAGTGGTGCTTGTTTAAAAATGCCCTCATAAGCTGTTCCAACAGAGGTCAAGTCTTGCTGGTAGAGCATAGATGCACTGGAGCTGCAGGTCTGGAGCGTAGAACAGCTGCCCAGGAATTAACTGGGGGATTTTCTATAAGGTGGATGACATCAATAAACTAAGGTAGATTATCTTGCCTTTTCTGAAAAGGAATTAGAGTATTCCAATTTTAGTGGGCTGTTTTTCTTCCTCTTCTGGGCTTAACTGATTATAGATTATACTTTATGCAAATGTTAACTTTGCAACTGAAATGCTTTGCTAAAGGGCACCTTGCAAAGAGCTATGAGCAGGCTCCACAGCTTGCACAGAAAATAGGTAGGCTCCTGGCATCTGCCTATTACAGTGTATTGACTCAACTTTATATAATTGAGGTTGTATGAAATAACAGTTAATGTATTTTATGTCCTTGCTCGTCCTTAATAATGTTGTAAAGTTACTTATTAAATAGGAAGTCAGAAATAACTGTATTAGCAAAGATACTAGAGGAATCCTCTTGAGCATTAGGAAAAATTCCATGTCATTAAGGATGTGAATGCTGTCTGAACAGGCCTGAAAGGTTGTGTTAATTCCCATACAAAGCTGTAATCCTTCATGAATGTTTTGTACATGGATGCAGCTGATGCTTCCTGCAGAATGGAGAAATTTAAAATCTACCTGTAGGAACCCCAAAGTGGGGAAGGAAGTAATACCTAAAATCCATTACAGAGTAGAAGCAGAAAGATCCAAAAAGCCTTTGCTTGAATTTTTTTCTGTTCCTGCTTAGAACTCTGCCTGTTCGGGCTTTTTCTTTCCAGTCCTACAGATCAGCACTGCTGTTAGTTTTATGTTCAATAGTTGCTCCGTCCCTTGCAGACAGGACAAACTGCAGCTGGATGCGTTTTCTGAGTTCACAGTGCATTTATTAGCATGGTTCTCTGAGTGCTATTAGCAGAGAAAGTGCTATTTCCTGGAGCTGGGCAGAAATTGTGAATGCAGGAGACAGAACTGGCTGAAAGGCTGTATGAGCACCTCTGGCTTGCATCTGGATACCTGCCAGTTTTTCCTGATTTGTTTGCTGGTAGTGGCACTGGGCAGTGAGTTTGGCTTTGCCTTACCATGCTGAGCATTGCTATGTCCTCAGAAATACCAGCCTGGAAACCGCAGCTGTAATCTGTTCCTGCCTTGGTGCAATTTAATCTTATACCGTATGGGATGGCTCATGAATAATTGGATCTTGCATCAGTTCCAAACTAAAGCAAAATTTATAAGGTGGAATTACTGAAACATATTTTTCTGTAAAAGTGATCCCACAAGGCTCTTGTGACTGTAAATTAATTTTGTGGGGGCTGAAATCAACAATTGGAGGACATCATTATAACTTGCTGGAAATGTGAAATTACATCTCTCGATTACTTGCTCAAGGTCTGCAACCCAGGCCTGGAAAGCACTGTCTTCAATGGCTGCTGGCAGGAAATGTGCATGAACTTCATACTTGACTGCCAGGCTCAGTTGACTACGTGGCTTCTCTTTCGAGAAAAATCCATTCTCTTCTTACCTGCCATTTCAAGCATGACTTGATATGCTGAAAGAAAGTTGGCCCTCAGACTCACATTCCTCCTCTGCAAAGCTGCAGGTGGCTCTTTTATTCTTCTCTCTTCTTCATACTCCTCTTCCTCCTCTATCTCTATCCAGACAAGAAAGAAGTTGCTGTGAAAACTCTCTACTTGCACCTTGGGAAGTTTGAGTTGTTATAGGTAAATGGTTGCATCTGTACCATTTGTGAGTTACCTGTTTCAGTTTCCTTGGCCATATGCTCGAGTGCTTTAGAAAAGTGTCTGGTGGATACAAAAATAACTTGCTCTATGTTATGGAACACATATATGCTGTATTGGAAGTCTTAAGTTCCCTGTTGCCCTCTATAATTCATATGGTGAGTCAGTGTATTGTACTATGCTGTTGCTCTTAAATTATGCATGCAGAAAGAAAACTCAGTGTTTGTTGCTTGAGGCTGTACTGTTCACCCAGTAAAGAAGGTGGCCTCTGCAGCATGTTGAGCTCTTCTCTATATTCCAAATCTACAGCTGGATTTGACTCCAGTGATATTATTCAGTGCTGTTTTCATTTAGGCTGCCTCTCACATTTTCTCTGAAGACTCCTCTTCAAAAATTGCCTTAGTTTCTATTGCTGCTCTGGTGATCTCTCTTGGTATCTTGCAGTATAACTTCCGTGCTACCTTAGTCGTCTTTGTCAACTTGTTTTTTCACTCTTGCTTATCCTTTCTACCCCTTGCTCTCAGTCCCAGCATGGAATCAATCTTGCTCCTAAACCTTTCTTAATTCTTCTCAGCAGAGTTTGTTCGCCCAGCTCCTTCTGTTCCAGTTTCCACTCTCTCCATAATTTTCCTACTCTTTAGGGTAGTTTCCTTTTCAAATCTTGCTAAGCTGCCTCTATTTTTTCTGACAATGTTTTGCCCATTCCACCAGTAAGGTTCTCTCACCTTCCAGCGGGCTTATAGAATCGTAGAAATGTCTGGGTTGGAAGGGACCTCCAGGGGTCATCTAGTCCAACCTCCCTGCTGAGAGCAGGGACATCTTCAACTAGAGCAGGTTGCTCAGAGCCTTGTCAAGCC
>JANHFX010017323.1:0-22182 GCA_027560015.1 Chloroceryle amazona | reverse complement strand
TGTAGCAAAGTTTTCAGGGCAATCCCAAGGAAGGGTAGTTAAAGACATGAGCTGGATTTGAGAGTTTGAGTACACAGACCTTTACTTTCTTAGCTTCCCGGTTTTCCTCCTGCCCCTCCCGCCGTTCCCCCGGGAAGGCTGGAGCAGCCGCGGGGGATGATGGCGGCAGGGGAAGGAGCTGGGATTTCGGGATGCGAATGTCACACCGCGGCGCGAACGGCTCCCGCGTGGGCCCCTATCGGGATCTCGAACAGCATCCTTTAGCTCTCTAGCAAAGCGTCTCGCTGAGGAGATTGCCCTGAACAGACCCGCCATAGAAAAAAATATAAAATAAATAAATTAGTGTTGCTCTTGTGCCTCTGTGCATCCCACTGCGAGAGGGTCCCAGCGGTCCCTCGGGAATACAGGGAATTGTGAGAAGTAACGCAAGTGGCCACCAGACTAATCCACTCCCTCTACCTTCCCGCTAGTACCTCCCCCTTCTGCGCTTTTTTTTTTTCAATAGCAGCCCTTTCTCAAAATCTCGGGTTACTCGGCTGAAGAGTTCTCAGCCCCATAGTTTCTGCCCTTGTCTCTGCCTCCAGCTCCTTAAGAGCCACCCAGCCGCGGCGCTGGGATTGGGCAGCCCTGCCTGACACAACCCTGCTGCCGAGTGCTCGAGGACGTGTTTCAACAGATGGTTGGGGTTAGTGTGTGTCATCACACTCGAGTGGGGATTAGGGGAGAGAGGCAGCCTCGCCGGAGCTGTGTGGTCTTCCCCAAGTGCGAGCTGCAAGCGAAGGAAGAGCTACCTAGCTTTGGGGGAGAAGAGGGGAGGAAGCGTTTCCAGCAGCTCAGCGGGAAAAAATAAAACCCCACACTTTGTTCAGGTAAAGTAAAAGGCACCTCATGCCTCTCTCTCTCCCCCCCTTTTCCTTCCCGGTTTGCAGAGGAATGCTAGCACAGCACACTTGTCAAAGCCAGTTGCTGCTGCCTTATCAATGCTGCTATTGTACGGCTGACAGATAACAGCGGAGCCCGATGCTTGGCTGTCTGCATGGAGCTAACGCTCCTATCGCGACTGAGGTCACGCGTTTGGAGGTGTAGAGGAGAAAACCTCTCGTGGAGGGTCGGATCTGAGCGCCCGCGCGCTCCCGCTCCGCACCCCGCACACGTGTGTGCCCCGAGCCGCGGCGCAGCCGGGCACCGCGTGGTGCTGTGCCCGCGGGTGTGGAGCCTCCGTGTTTGCACGGATCCGTGGAAACCGCGCGGTCGGGCGGGGGAAGGATCGCGGCGGAGTTTTGCCGAGGTTTTGAGAGCGCTGCCGAGGCTGTGGGGAGGATGCCGGAGCTGCGCGCAGCCTGCCTGGGGCTCGGCTGCCAGGCAAAGCCGAGCGTCCCGAGACTGCGTGGCTGTGAAGTTTGAAGAGTCCTTTCACAGAAGCCCGGCTGGGCTTTTGGCGCCCTGGGTGGTTTGGCTTCCACATGGGCTCCGAGCGAGGAGCGAGTCGGGGAAGGCAGGGAGCGGCGGGAGGCTGCAGCCGCAGCGCCGCAGAGGGATGCGGTTCGCTTGCAGATCTGCTTGGGAAAGTTTTACAAGTCGCTGCAAACTAAGTAGCATCACCAGAATGGATCGTTAAAGTTTCGCTGTGTTTATAGATTCTGAACCGGCGATCTGAAGTGTTAATTAAAAGTAAGCGAGATGTTATGTTTCCGAAGGAAGAAGGGCAGAAATGTATCTAGGAACCTGTTAGGGAAGCTCGCTATCACTTTCATTGAATCCCACTATTAAAACTGGAGGGCGGGAAGCCCAGAAAATGAACCACAAAGTCAGAAATGTTATCACAAATTACCTTAGCAGAGAATTGTGATGTCCTCATTGCTTGACTCTAAATAATCTAGATGAGGACACCGGAGAATGAGTTATTTTCCTTTTACTAAATAAAATATCTGTGTGTCTGTATGTCTTCCTGTGCAGAGTAACAAAACGATTCGTTTCTTTTGCACTCTACCAGATCTTCACACTGTCTCTCGCGTACCGTGGTGCTTATGAATTATTGGCCTCCTACTTGTGAAAGAAATCTAGTGCTGTCCTCACCACTTACAGGTGAGATGTTCTATAAATAATACTGTATATAACGTGTTCTGAAATGAGATCTGCTCAGTAGGCTGAGCAAGGGGAGCTGGAGCGTTGCGGTTTTGGCATTCGACTGCATAACGATGCCCATAAACCCGTGTTTCAGGTTGCACATTTATTTTTGCCTCAAACCAACTTTTTGTTAACTTCTGCTTTCCGAGCAGGCAATTTGTCCCCTTTACAGGTTGTTCTCAGCATGTATTTTCAAACACACTCCTCAGTGAGAATGTGTCCCCAGAAGAGAGCCGCAGCAGCTGGAAGTGGAGCATTAGTGAAATCCCTAATATGATGCCATGGCCAGCCCAGGATGTATGCAAATTCATTTGGCCATTTTGATGAGTTTTTTTTTTCCTCTCGGCTCACTTGTTCTCGGGTAAAAAGCGATGGAAACTTTTACAAACTTAAAACTGAAAAGAAAGCCCAAAGGAAACCCTCGTTATGACCCTGATTTAAAGCCTTGTGTATTGGAGTTCTCCTCTCCCCTCTTCCCAGTGTGTCCTGGGGGAAGCCCAGTGAGCCAGCGCTGGTGGGCAGGGGTTGGGTCTCCCTGCAAAGCAGAGGGGCAGTGCTGGGACTTGCACAGCTTGCTGCTGTCACAGCCCTGCTGAAACGCATCCCTCTCCGTGCCTATTGCCAGATCACGGATCAGATGATCTATAAGAAAACACTTTTTTTTTTTCAAGGCAGTGCATTGCTAACGACACATGCCCAGCTTGTTATTGTTTTACTAGGAAAAAAAAAACCCAAGTGTCTCTAGCACTGCCAGAAAATCTTGCTGAGAAGCTAGGAACAGCAAATCATGTTTTTCCTTCCTTTATAATGATGGGGCTGTTTAAAAGACAATGCCCACGGGGCAGTCCAGCTTCTTGTCAAAATGTAATCTACTGTTCCAGATGGTAAACATTCAAAGACATATTTATGGTGACTTCTACATACCTTCCTTTGACATGGGCTCTTTTTTCTCTGAGAGCACTTGTGCTGGGTACACACATGAAGTTCCCATTAGCATCCCAGCAGCTGTAAAAGTCTTCAGAGCTCACAGAGATGTTCCTCACAGTGAGATAAAAATAATCTCAAGAAAAGATCTGAGACCAGTGCAGCCTCTGTAGACCCACGATATGCTCAAGGTAAAAAATTCCAGAGGTACAAAAAGGTCCATAAACGGCTGCATGAAAGCTGTAACGCTTTTTTGTTGCGGCTAATTCATCTTTGCTCGATGCGGAATGCTGAGCATACCAGGCATGTCTGTACTATCCACTGCGTTTGGGATGGGAGGGGATCTCTGCTGCACAAAAGCTGGTGGGTGTCTTTTTTTCCCCCCCAGCTAGTGAGGACGAGGTGGGATACTGATTGTCTTCAGAGAATTGTCTTCAAAGTGTCATAATTCCCCCCCCTCCCGCCTTGCACCGAGTGGTGAGACAGAGCCCAGGAAAGTTTTTTCCAAGTCAGAATGTGTTCTGCCCTGAATTGTCTTAATTATGTGTCGGTTTATTTCTTGTCAGGGGCTTCCTCCTCTTAGCACTTTGTAATTGAGGTAGGTGAGCTTGTTCCATCATAATCTGCAACTTCAATTTCTGCTGCTCGGCATGCCTCCTTGGCCTTTCATTGATTTTTGGTTGTTTTCAGGTTTTTTGGTCTCTATTTTGAGGGTGGAATTTAATTATGATTGATGTCATTTCATAGGGGGAGAAGAAAACCAAAACACAAACCCCACCTTGGTGAATTTCCGAGTGGAATGTAAATACATCTTCACAAAGTAGGCTAAATGGGAGGTTGTTCATGGAAAAAAATGCATGTAAGAATCCAGAAGTATCCTAGAGATGGCAGGTATCGGTGTGAAAATCACTTAACAGCTCTCCTTCCAGTCAGGGACTGATAAAAAATGGGTTATTAAAAATGTTGTGATGCAGGGGACAGTGTTTCCAGACGTGGAAGCCACTACAAAGCCCATGCTCAGCTGAAGTTAGACAGCTACAGAAGAAAATATTTTGAAAGACTTGCAAATTCTGTTCTGACGACATCACTTCGCTGCAGACTCTTTTGACAGCGTGCAGGTTTTAGTCTGGCTTTGCCGAGGCTGCCGACTGCGCTCCGTGCTCCTGCGGGCGCAGGGGCCCGAGCCTGGCAGGGCTCACCCAGGCGAGGCCGGCTGGCGTGGGGTCTGATTTCCTCAGCTTTAGAAAGGGGAGACTTGTGTTTGAGTGGGAAGGCGGCAGATTGATGTGATAACAATTGAGAGAGCTCCTTTCTGAGTGCCCTGAGAGCTGCAGCTTCAACAGAGGGCGAGGGTCCCGTGACCGCTCTGCGGTGACACAGAAAGAATCCAATTAGTGGCCACTCCTGCTGCTGATACGAGATCTCTCCTAAAAAATTTCCACCAGCGCCACCCTCACTGTAATCCCGTCCACGGCACTGATAAGGGGATCAGGAGGGTGTTTTCAGAGCTCCAGTTTAAAATTTAACTGCTGTCTTGGGAGATGCTGAGGCACCGTGCGACCAGCGCAGCTCACCGGAGAGCTACGTGACACGTGTCACCCAGCGCTTGCCTTCCTCAGGATAAACTTTTCCATTGCAGGTAGAGCTGCTGTAAAGGGGGCTACAGATGGAGTAGAGGGGTTGTATGTGTGTAGTGAGTAGATCCACAGAGTTGCAGCTGTCCCTGTAGACCTTGTCCCTACACAGCCACATACATGGACAGCAGCAGGAGGTGACACCACCCCTTTTGCTGTGCCACTGTAGTGGCACCAAGTCTGCCTGCTTCTCCCTTTGACCAGTCCTAAATGGTCCCTCTGCCTTCCCAGATGAACCAGCAGTGGAATATTCCCCCCACGTGTCTTTTTTCTTTTGTGTGTGGTTTGTTTTTTTTTTTTCCCCTTTGTGTTTCACTTTTCTTGCTCCAACGCTCTAACTCGCCCTTCCCATGAGGTGAGAGCGCAGTAACTCCTGGTGTTCTACCAAGCAGTGCCTCTTGAACACTGTCTTGTGCTTCTGGAGGACGCTGGAGTGGAAAGACTCGAGGCCTTCACCAGTGTGACCTTGGAACGCGACACCATAATGTACGAATTGCCAAAGATGATGCTTTTCAGCTGAATTATTTTAGCATGTTTCGGTTCTGCCAGGAGAATCCTGCAAGACTTTTGCTGTAGTATCGCTTGTTCATGCTCAAAATTCATTGTTAACTGGTGAGATTAATTACTTTTAAATTTTTTATGTCATAAGGCTTTTATTTTGTGAGAAAGCAAATACTTGCTTCATCTTCTGGTTTCTGCATTGCACGCAGCAGACTTGGTACCCGTGATTTCCCAGAACTTTAAATCCTGCTTTTGGGATCCGCCTGAAAGGTTTGAGAGCCTTTGTTACTGCGTGCGCTCTGCTCATCCTGGAGCTCTGAGCCTCTGCAGTCTGAAGCATCACCGGTGGTTTGGTTACTGTGAAGCATTTTTGTAAGAATTGACCTTTTTACCCAAGGTTCCTGTCATGACTTTCTTAAAATTTTTAAGTCATTTTATGGGAGAAAAATAACTTACAACTGCAGTTGGCTATAGTTCTACCTTGTAATTTTTATAGCTCCCTGCAAATATGGTAATATTGCTGGAACAGCAAAGAGAAATGCTCTTTTTGCCCAGTTTTATCACAGGCTGGTGTGACTGCCACCACATGTCTGGCAGGTTTCTTGATGTGGTACCACCGTGCTGTGGAAATCCAGGCTGTTTTCTGGATCGCTGATAGATTACCCACAGAATATTTCATAGAGGTTCTAAATGGAAGCAAAGCATTGAAAGTCAATAATTTTATGTTCTAAACCCCTCTGCTGATGCTGCCTGAGTATAATTATGGCACCGCGTGTTGTCATTTCTCTCTGATGTGACTCTAACCCATCTTAGCAAGGAGAGGAGCTGCTCCACAGCAGCTGTATTTTTGTGGTGCTTCACAGGAGGTGAACTCTGTTTGGAAAGCCCACAGAGAAGATGGGAAAGCTTTTGGCACTGGAGTTCTGGAGAATAAATGTAACAGGGAGCTGAACACAGGGATTGTTTTTCTCAAAAGCATCCATAAAGCCAGGGTAGTGGTCTGTTCCAGCATTGTAATTGCAATGTGCCAAGATGTTCGTTATTCTAACATGTGCGCTGTTCTGTCTGTTTTCACTTAAAACCAGAAAAATGTGTTACTGAGCCCATAAATGTCTGCAGAACTGCCAACTCTCCCAATTTTTATCCATGGCCTCATGATATTTAGCCTCCTTTTGTAAAACCTCAAGTGTCAGAGTCAAGATATGACATGAGAAGTTCAGATCTCTCTTTTTTTATTTTTATTTTTTTAAACCTAATCCTCCTGGTTGCTGGGGGATCTGACTCACAGGCAGCTCCAGAAACGTGAGCAGGACTGAGAGCAGTCCCCAGCCTGGGTGTGTAGATGGCCGCAGACTTGAGGAAGGGGGTGGGTTTGTGTATTTCATGCCTGGCAACTAAAAAAACCCAACATTTTTCCCCCCCAGGGCTTACCATCATCAGCTGCCCCTGAAACTTCAACCATAAAACCATAGAATACCAGGTTGGAAGGGACCTCACTGATCATCTGGTCCAATCTTCTTTGGCAAAAGCCTGGTCTAGACATGCTGGCCCAGCTCCTGTCCAGCTTAAACTTCAAAGTGTCCAATGCTGGGGACTCCACTTCCCCGGGGAGATGATTCCAAAGTGTTGCAGTGAGTTTGGATTAGAGCCTAACACAGGGCAGAGCAGGTCTCCGGGAATACCTCACCCCTCTCTTTCAGACAGCACGCTGAGTCACATCTGGTATGAAATGAGGAGCCCAGGTCTCAGCCCTTATCTGCAAAGTTCTGTGTGGGCCACTCTCACTGTTTAAAGAAGCTCTGTGCCCTGCTTCATCACGAATCCTTGACCTCTGTGCTTAATAGGAGCAAAGTTACTGAACAATGGAGCGTGGAAACTCGGGTGGGCAATAGACTGTGATGCTGCTGTTGCGGATACAGGCATTGGAAAGGAGTCTGAGTGAACAGGCAACTTCTAAACCAGAGTAGGCTCTTTCCTGGCTGATAGATCTCCAGCTTGGGTGAGCAGAGGTTGGGAAGGCTGTGTCCCATCTCTCAGCAGTGCTCCAGTGTGCTGCTTGCACCTATCTGTTGATCCATCCCGTATCAGTCTGCTCGAAGGCGGACTTGGCTTTCCTCCCAGGGGAATCCCGAGCCTGGTGCTGCACAGGGCAGCCTTTCGAGGGTGTTTGTGCTGCATCCTCTTCTACTGCCCAAAGCCTGTAGTGGCTGTGATGGACATGGGGGGGTGGCTGTGCCGAAGAGGAGCTAATCTCTTTTCTCAGCACTTTGGAAATGATGTATCTGGAGACCTTCATTTTGGTCTTAACTTTTTTTTTTCTGGTGCTGGAAGAAAATTCTTTCTTCCTTTGAAGCCTCATGTAAAAGAAAAATCTCTTACTTAGGTGAAGTCATATGGTGGGAATTGTTCAGCTACATGGAAATTCATGGGTTGGAAGTTTACTTTGGGCACCACCTATTATATAATTTACAGAGGCTGAAGTTATTCATTCTTTTCACTATTTCTTATGCGCCCACATTTTTCCTCTTTTTGTACACAGTACACAAACTGTTCTCCATTTATACTTTTATCTTTTGATTCTCCTACTTTAAGTTGTTCAGTCTGTTCAATGCTGTCAGGAAACTGCTTTAAATGAAAGTGTGGAGTGATGTGGACTAGTCTTAATGAAAGCCAAAAGAATGTGAACTTGGTGTTTTTCACAGGAAGTTTTGTTCTGTTCCATCCTGTCCCCTGCTTAAACACATTGGCCTTTTTTGACCTTTTCCTTGTTGAAGGTTAAGTGGGAAATATCTTTCCAGCTTAACCAGAAAGACCTTCCATAGTTCATGTTTACTTTCCCTGCGATGGGCATTCATCTTTCCTGAATCAAAACTGTTAAACTGGATCTTCAGAGATAAATTAATAGCTCGTGGCAATGGTGATGAAGTGCCAAGCCTTTCTCAAGCCTCTAGCTCTCTTGCTAGGGATGATTTTGCTAGAGATTACCAAATCTCGGGGGCAAACCCCAGTTTGGTTGATGGGCTTCTCCCCAGCATCATCTTTATTGGCACACTAAGAACAAATGTATGGAATTCCTAGGTTTGCAATTCTTGAACGTTGATTGCCTCTCGTCTGCAAAAGCCTATAAATGCTGCCACATTTTCGATCTCTCTCTGGCACCTTGGTGCCTACCGTGCCGCCCACGGTGTGGGACAGAATGCCCTCAGCTAGGGAGGAGGCAGCTGCCTGTCCTTGGAGTGCTGGCTTCACAGTGGCAGTCTCCCTGTGGAAGAGTTTTGTCCAAAGCAGGATCTGTGCCCTCAGGACACCATGGCTGTTACTGGAAAGGCTGCTGTGTCCTCACTGGTATCCCAGTGATGGGTGTTGTCTCTGTGAAGTCATCTTAGTTCTATTTGTTGCCAGAGAAAGGAGTTAACCAACAGAGCTGAAATTTATCAATCTGAATCACAAGTCCAGAGCCCTCCTAGTTCAGTGATTGTCCTGGGTAATTTCATTTCCCAGTCAGCCTGATTTCTACCAGTTTGCTCATACCTGTCCCCTTACAGAGCTCCCTGCTACCGAGCTGAAGAGCGTTCTGAATGGCACTGAGCGTTCCAGTCGCTCGATGCCAAGCGTGGCATTAGGAGCACATCACTTCTACCAGCCTCTGGCAGACTTCTAGGAAACATAATTTTAATTTCTTCTCTTACAGTTTTGCTGCAAAATATCTGCCTGTATCTGATTGTTTGGTGAGGCTGTGGGGTCTGGAAGAGGAGATCAGCTGCTGCCCCATAAGTTATGCAGGTGATGTGACCCCCTGCGCCCTTCAGCCGACTCTTCAACACTTAGGTGGAATACGTGTTTCCTGAAGCTTGGCCCACATCTGAGCTGTCTTTATTTCCTCACCCTGTGAAACTCTGACAGAGAAAGGGACTTCCATGAATTTTTATAGGGTTGCAGTAAAGGGGAGAACTTCTTTCAGATACTTGTAAGATCTAGCATTGAAAATACTCAACCTAAACTTCAGTAACATTTATTACTTAAAACCCGGTCCTGCTACTCCAGACTTTTCACTGAATTGAGTTGCTCTCAAGCATGATCTGATTCAGTTTTTATCCACCCTTCTTCACTATCTGTCACCTTGCAGCTTCTCCCAGGTAACCAGCCTGTGATAACAGGCATCGCCACAAGTCACCTTTTCGACTGATCAGATATATTCCATCTGATTACTAAAGCAATGTTCCTTATGGGTCGTGGTGTAATAGATATGATTTCATCCCATAATTCCTTCAACCTCAGTAAATATATTGCAAATGTTTAGTGTCTCTGGTGGTAATATAAAGCAGAAGTCTTAATTACTCTAAACAAATACATAGAGGAGTTTTTGTGTTTCCAGCTTCAGATTAGATTTGCCCCTTTTTTCAGCATCTTGAATCAGACATGAGCATGTCTCTGTGTGTGCTTCCCCAAGTGCTGAGACTGTTGTGTGAGAATTCTCTGTTCCATCAGTCATGCTGCTATGTGCTCGCGTTTCAAGATGATAGGAGGAGCTAAAAAAAAAAAGGTAGGGGGGATTGAAAGCACATCAGAACCACTTGAGTTCAAACTTCTCTGATGCTGCAACCCTTAACAGAAGGCAGAGCTCAGCTCTGTCTGTGGAATGGTTCCACATTTCTCAGGAAAAAAAAAAAAGAAAAAGTATTAAACAAGCAATGACATTAACAAGATAACACAAGATTTATTGCTTATAATTATTTTCATTTCTTTTTTTTTTTTCCCCAAGGAAACCTGTGCATTCCCACAATCAGAGAAGGTTCCAGCAAGAACTCTTCTTTGCCTCCTTCCTTGTCTTCACATGTTTTACTTCCCTAATTTACTCCTTAAATGTTTAAAGTCATCTTGCTTTTTGATTCATTGGTGGTAGTGATGTTGTTCTTTATGCTCGGAAGGCGATGAGGAGCGCTCAGGTTCCGCATCACGGTGGCTTTGTTATTTTAAGTGCTGCGATCCAGGCAAAGGCAGCTTTACTAAACCCCCCCGTGATTTTCCTCTCTGCAGTTCGTGTCCCCCGCTAAACCAGAGGCTGCTCTGGCTGCAGAGAAGCCAGATCTGCCAGAGCAGCGAGGCAAAGGGAGATGCTGGTATTTTATCAGCTCCGGGAGCACCTGCGTAATTGGGGGCTCATTAACCCTCATCAAGTCACATCTGAGAAGTTTCCTGCTCCACCTCCCTCTTCAAGTATTTTAAGTATCAGTGAACATTTTAAGTCTATTTTGGGGCTGATAGTCTCCCAAATTCCTAAACCGAGACGGATAGCCTTTTAAATGCAAATCATTTGTTTTCTTCTCCCGGGATTGCGAAGCAGAAACCCAGGAACACGTTCCACCCTCGGGAGAGTTTCCATAAGTCGTTCTGGAAGACGAAGTGCCTTGCAGATTCAGTTTTTCACGAACATTCTGCCACCTCCTTGCTGTTTCCAGGATCAGTCGTATTTGCTGATTAATTGCCCTGAATAATGAGAACGGGCATATCCCCCAAGCCTGCTCTCCTGTTTGTGCGGGCACGCTTGCCAAACCAAACCTCTTGCTTAAACCACGGTAGGAAACATTGGAAATCACGTGTGACGTGGCTTGTGATGTCAGAGCTGAATCAACCTTTTATTTTATTTTTATTGTCTGCTACTTCGACTATATTGTGTTTTTACTTGATGGTGACATTTTTAGTTTGGTTTTCTACTTGTAATTTAGGACATGGAACTTGCCCCTTTTTAGTTTGTTTGGTTTTGTTGGTTTTTGTGTGTGTGTATTGTTTGATTTCTTGTTGGTTGGTCGGTTTGTTTTTTGAAGTGTAAGAGTTGTGTCCAGAGCTGAGCCCTTGGAAGCCGACGGGACTCGGGCACCCAGGGCCTTTCTGTGATGTGGTGAAACAGATTCATGCATCAGGCTGACACAGTTTTCCCAATGGAGGATCCATTTTTTAAGTCATGTCCCCCCAAACCATGGTGGAAATTTAAATGAGCAGAGTCTGTTGTCTCAGGGCAAAAAGATGTAGATTAGTTTGAGGGTTTTGCTCGTGGCTGTTAAAAGCAGCATTTCACACTTTGAAAAGGTGACACTGAGGAGCTTTCTGCTTCACCGAGGCAGGGGCCGTTTGACAGGTGCTGAATTGCCCCTTCACGTCCAGGGTGTTGATGATGGAAGTTTTTAGCAAGGAATCTTCAGCAGTAAGTGACAGCAGCCTTCCTGAAATTAGGTAATCCCACTGGGCTATGGATATCTAGAAGCACACGAGATCAGGTCCCAGCTTTGCAAACAGAAAGAGAAGTTTTGTTGGTCCCTGCAGGCCAATCCTTTGTTTTCTTAAACAATGGATGTTTCCATTGTTGTGGCCGTGCTGCTGCACGGCTGGTGATGTCAGTTATGTTTGCAGGTTGCTGGCTTCTGGTGCCTTTTTTACTACTCTGTCTTCTGAATCCCTTGGGAGCGAGGCTGGCCAGTGTGATGCCAGTGCCAGGCAGTGGGAGAGCTCTGCGTGTGCTGGAGCTCCCTTCTGCGTCAAGAGTGGAGCTGCAGTGCTGAGAGATATTCAGCTGTATCCTTATTGAGAAATGCTGCTCGCAGCAGGGGCTGAAGGCAATGGGAGGAACAGGGCCAGAGAGTCAAACGCCACAGAAGCTGTGCTTGCTCAGCCTGCTCTGCAGCCGTTCCTAGAGATGGTCCAGCACAAAAGTATTAGATAACTGGAACTGGATTCTCTTCTCCATTTATTGGCATTTGGGAGGTCAGCCACCAAACTGTTTTCCGTGCCCAGTTTTCAGTGAGCTACAACAGCAATTGTCTCGTAACCTGGGTATAGAATATTTAAAACCTGGAAATGCAAAAGTCCTTTATGTGCACAGAAATCACTGAGTTCTCTGCTGGAATAAAGTTGTTCCTGAGTGCGGTGGGAAGCTGCTGCATAAGGACATTCTTTATACAGAGCTAGTCTGAGGAAGTCATGAGCATGTCTCTGGCCGAGTCGGTAGGAAGACGTGGGTCTAGTTTTTTCCGGGTTTCTGAAAGACATCCCTTCTGGCGTGAAATTGAGTACGTAAATTCAGGACTGACTCAGAGGTGGAGTGAATCACACACAACACTCCCTGCTGTCCCTCGGGTCATCTTTGGAGGCTCTGTGACTGTGTTTCTTCAGTGAGGCTAAATAAGACCACTGCAGTTCCTGGAGGTGATAACAGTCGTGTGTTACCTCTCCTAGAACGATGTGGAAAACTCTCCATCACCAGCATATCCTGGGTATGGAAAACACCCTGCGCAGAGTAAACCCGCCTATGTTCTGTTGGTCATCTGTGATGTAGAGGAAGGATTCCTCTCGCTCACACATACTGCTACGCTCCCCCAGGTTCCCCCCAAAGAGGCCAGCCGGCAGCATCCACACGCCTGCTGTTCCACAGCAGAACGGTGAATGCTGACCCTGCCTCCCCGCGTGCCGTGGTGGACGCTGCAAAGCCTCCAGCTGCACCATGGCTTGGAATTGTGCTGGGGCAAGGCCCCTGGCCCAGGCTGTGTTCAGAATTTAGGTAGCAAAAAAAAAAAATTAGGCAGAAAATACATAGAAACCTGGAGGAGAAAAATGAGAGAAGAAAAATGAAAATGCTCCTGCCAGTTCTTGAAATGCAGCAGCTTTTAGAGCAGAGAATAAAATTATGGCATAACATCATCTCTAATGCCAAGTCATAATGAACTCGTTTGTGCACCTCCTGGCATGTATTGTGTTTTCACACGCCTGTGAATGGGGCAAACAGGCATCTGGAAACTTTGACGGTGGTGGCTACCGTCTCAGTCTGTGTTTCTTCTGCGCTCTAACGGACTAGGACAGTGCCCATTTACTAAAGTAAGTGGAAAGATTCCTGTTGATTCCAGTGCTGTCGGACCCATTCTTCTGTTAGATCACCCAGTGGCTTATTTCGTCATAGCTCTGCCTCACCATCTGATACATTCTCTATCTGGTAGATGAGGGAGTTCCTAAAGCCAGTATTTCACTCCAGCTGGTGCTATTAGGTGACTCTTGATTTCATCTTATCACATGTATTCGAAACGAGTATCTTAAGTGCAGTGGTGAGCAAGAAAGAAAAGATCATGGATATCTCCCAAAGAAAGAAGAAGATTTAGAAGGGGAGGGGGAAGAGGTTTTCTATCCACATGCAGTCAGCTTGTTGATTGTGAACAGGAATGATGTGAGGAACAATTTTTTTTATGCATGTTCCCCCTGTTTAATCTGCTGTTCCAACCCTTGTTTTCTCCGTGAGCTTATTTTCATTCTGATATTTTATTTTCTTTGCTATTACATGTTTGGCTATTGGAAAACACTTTCCTTCCAAAAGTTCTCTGCACAGTTTGTTTCCCATAACAACAACAATAAGAGGGGAAAAAAAAAATCCACCTCTTTTTTAATAGCAATTTAAGGGGTAAAATTCATCCTTCGGTGCTTATGTGCAGTCAGCCTTTCAGAGGGATTTGTGTTCATGTTACTGAGGCTAAAAGTCTGGCCTCGTGCACTGCAGCCCGCCCCTCCGTGTAGCTACAACAACTGTAATAAAACATAGTAAGACTTTGTTTCAAAACTGGGGGAATGGGATGATTAATCATCTTCCAGTGTTTGCGTGCCTACCCCTCCTTCACCTCCTCTGGAACCGCGGCTGACGGCTAATCCGTCATTGCACCACGTGCCTTGGACTTGCTCTGGCTCAGGGAGTGGGAAAACCATGTCTGTTGTGACTTCTTGGCCTTTCATTACATCACAGCTTTTGCTGGGGGAAAAACTTGCTCTGATGCTACTGTGCATTGGAGCAGCTCCTGTGGGAAGGGTCCTGGGGCGCTCGCCCATCCCAAGCGCTGGTCACCCAGGAGTTACTGTGCTCAGAAGGTTGGCAGGGCAGTGCTGGCTCCTGATGTGGTCAAAAGAGGGCTGATGTGGCCATGGGGACAGATAAGTCATGTTGAGTGTGATTAGCAGTGAGAGTGCTTCTTTTTAATGCCAACCTCTTGGGCCAGCCGTGCACGCACCCGAGAGCGCTGGGGGTATCGCAGGGAAAGGATGGGCTTCGTTACTGGCCCATCACTTTGTGTGACGTTAATGGTCAGCAAAAAGGTTCAGTGGCAGCCAGCGCAAATGACAAAGAAACCCTTCAGCCTGATTATTCCAGCACTGCTCAAAGATTGGAAGCCACGCAACAGAAAATACATGATTAAAAGCTGGAGAGACCAATCAAAGGGATTCAAAGAGAGCCAAACCCGCACACTCGCTGGTACAGTAATGATGTTATTTTTTGTCTCCAGTTATTCCATACCTGTATTTTTGCTATACACTAAGACTGTCCCCTCTCGATTCTGTGTGTAAATTTTCAAGGTGCAATCCCAGGAGACTTGTTGGTTCACAGCCGCTGCCAACCTGGAAACCGAATAGCGCATTGGTTTGGGGTTTGAATTGTTAGGAAGGAGGCTTAACTGAGCTTACTGCCTGGAAGCTAAGTAAGTCTTGCTGGATTTTTGCTTTGTGCCCATGGAAGCAGCTTTAGGGAGCTGCTGCCCTCTGTAGATACTGTGCACTGTTGATAGAACCTCTCAAGAGAAGAACTGCTGATAAAGGAAGAAAATTGCAGTAGCAGCGTACTTTGCTGGAACCCTTCCCCGATGAAATTGAGGCAATGGTCACAGGGAGGCTTATGGGACACCTCAGAAACAGCTCTCTATGCAATGTCTGTCTTATTGTGCTGGGGTGTGTTCCTAGAAATAATGTGCAGATAACTGCAAGTGATTTGTTGCTTTTTTCTTTAAAAATATTATTAAACTTATTGCTTAGAAGTTGCTAAAACTTTCTATTGGTTTATTTATTACAGAAAAAAAGACAGAACTGAGGAAGAGGGGAAAAATAATGACAGTATTTCTATCTTGCATAAGAAAAAGGTAAGATTTAGAGGATTGTAATATTGCAAGTACTTACTTATAGCATAGTAGTAACAATGAGGTAATTTAAGTTCCCAGAAACTGGCAACTTTTTATTTAAACTTATTCAGAATCTTGGCCAATGATTTAAAAGTCATCACCCTTTCTGACTGACTGAGACAAGGAGCCCACTGCCTGGCACTGCGTGTGCCACCGTGTTGGCCTCTTCTGCGCCGAAGAGCCAGAAGTTGCATTTCATTTTGCAGCAGCATATTTGGGGGGCGGGGGGAGTGGTGCATTTGGGTTTCTTGAAGTTTATTTTTTTTTTCCCCCACTCCATTTCCTGGCAGCTATAAATGCTCGAATTTTTCCTGGGATTTCTCTTTTTTTGGTCCCAGTTACCCAGCTGTGCATGAAATAACGCTGCCCATATGTGCTCATTGTTCCTGTCGCTGGTGCCTGTGCAAGTCACCACAGTTTCCCTAATAAGGTTGGGTCTGCCCTTCCAGCAGTTCTTGCGTTCCTTTATCCTCCACACTGTCTGCCCTGTAAAGCAGCTGTAAGGGACAGCAAGGCAAACTTGTTCCAGACCCAAAGTCGAGCCCCAGAGCTGCTCAGGAGCGCGGAAGTGTTGGGCAGCTGGGCTTTGGCCCTTCCCAGAAGGGTGATGCACCAGATGGACAGAGATCCCAGGGCAGAAGGGGAGCAGACAGGCTGACACAGAGACCCACCAGAGGAGACTAAAGCCTGGAGAGAGGCCCTTGACTGATGGGCTGGCTTAGTCTGGGAAGCTCCATAGGGTGTTCTTGGTGTCCTCATATGCAAGGTGAGGGTTTCATGATGTGGGTGCTGACTGCTGGGGTGGTGGCCCCCAGTTCTGCTCCTTCCTTGTGGCAGCACTGGCACGGGGAGCCAGAGGACAGAGCTCGCCCATCTGAGAGCTGACCTGCTGGCTGCTCTGCTGGTGGGGATGGGGATGGGGATGGGGGACGGTGATGTCTCTGCTCTCAGGAGACAGTTGGGACTGAGGGCATGTAAAACTACAGCTCATGTCAACAAAGTATTTTCTGTGTTCCTGAAAATAAACAGAGCTGTTTTTTGGTTTTGTTTTGTTTTTTCTGTCAGTGAAACTTTCTCCTGACTGGAGTCACCTCTAAGATCTTGCAGCTCAATAGTAGCTGAGGTCGGAAGAGGGGGCAGTAGATCGGAACTGACTGGCTCTTGTCAAAGGAAGATGAGGAATTCAGATTAATCTAATAAAGAGCAGTAGCTACATTTCAGTTGCCTAAAGACAAAATGGTCTCGTTTGTCCTAATTTATGCATTATTTCAATATTGCCTCATTTTAGCAAAGAACAAAGAAATGAATGAACAATTCTGAAAGCCAAGACAAGTAGCTCCAAAACTGAAAACACCACTAAAATGTTACAAATATTTTCAGATAATCCCTGGCAAATTGCAGAACTTAGTGATGGCCATCTAGCTATTTGAGCCACCCGTTAGAATCTGAGGCTGCAGGTGTAAAAGTTTTGTTAGCCAAACAGTAAGACTGAACTGAATGTGGAGAGAGACATTTCAGCCAAATTTGATAGACCTTTCCCACAGGGAACACAAAAGGAAAGTGATGTCATTTGATTTTCACAGCTAAATAGAATAGAGCTAATAATTTCTGTACAGGTATTTTACAATAGTAGAAATTACTCTTTTTTTTTTTCTCATGTAGAAGAGCATCTGCCATAGCTTTTCTCTGCTGTATTAAGGCTCTGAAGAAGCAGATACATTGATAAGCACTCGAATAATGAACAGGACATAGGAAAGTCAGTATCTGTAAAAATTAGTGTTTGCTCTCTCCAATATCCATTATTTTAACCGTGGCCACTTGCTGACCTGTACGCAATGCAATTAAACGGGGATAAACTGGGTTCTGCAGAGTGAGTCAGCCAAGTAAATAGGAACGAATGGGTTTTGTTTTGCAAACAAATTCTAAATCCATTCTGAGCAGAGCCCGTGTTACAGCTCTAACGTGTGGTTCCTTGCAGCTATACGTTTTAATGGGTTTCCCTCTCTGCAGGTTTTCCCCATAATAAATTCACTGAGGAAGACCTACGGAATTCTGCCCAGTGCTATGAAAATTAACCAAGGCACGTTAACTGCAGGAGATCTTCAAAGGTACCAAAATGAAATGCTTATTCCGTAATTAATTAAACCAAACAAGCCATCAGCATGTGCTATGTAGCCTAAGTATTATGTCAGGTCAATAATTAAGCTGTAGTAAATCTTCTGGAGGTTCTGTCCTGCCAAACTTTAAAGGCTGAAGACTAACCCAAGGACCCTTCACGTTGTAGTGAGCCAGTAAATGATTACACAGATAGCTGCTCAATTTAAAGTTTGCTGCTATTAACGTTCCATTTTTTTTAAGACGCCCAGAAATTGTGTGTGTTGTGGTGGCTGAATAATATCCTGCGAGGAAAATGCACGTCTGTCTCGGGTCTGGGAAAAGGAGTATTTTATAGGCTTGAGTTATGTCAAGATAAAAGTGCACTTTTCCTGAAGGGAAAGATATACAATCAGCAAGAAGAAATGGTTTGGAATTTTCCCTTGTTTATGTGAACATGGTGCTTATGAAAACTGGAGGCTAATGGCAGCGCGTGCAGCTGGCCACCGCCAGGCCCAGGGCTGTGCTGGGGGGGCTCTGCCCCAGCTCTGTGCTCCCGAGGCCTGGCTGGCTCTGCGGTGGCACTGGGAGGGCACAGCAAGCTGGGGGGAACCTTGTGATGTGGGAATAGCAGCACTGGGCTGGGTATCAAACCTCACATCTCAACACATGGAAATACAAAGCCGCCTGATGGCGTGGAGCGGGAAGCCTGAAATGCTCTGAGATTTATTTTCCCCCCTCGTCTGTACTATGTTCTGTCACCTCATTTACATAAAATATTTCTGGTTAATTTGCAAATGATGTGATGTAATAGCAGGTCTGTGTGTGGTGGAGGTGAAGCTGGATTTCAAATTCAGATGTTGCTGGGGTGAAGGACAGCTGGTACCCATCGGGTTTATTTCACGTGCAAGTCTCTGTTGGGAATTTTGGTTGGAACCAGGGACTGTTTGACATGTTCGCTCATAGTTTATTTTAATTGCAGAATATTTAAATTACCAGATCTTCAGATAACATTTCATAACAATTGGAATGAAGATAAGATTATTCAGTCTGCTCTATTTTCCCTCCAGATGGGTGGCTGTGGGCTGGTTCTATGCAAAACGTATCGGTCGCTTGCGTGCAGGCTGTCGGGATATCTGGGCCACCAGCCTAGTCAGGATCTCCAGTTCCCCCCTAATGTTCTCTCCTAACTTTATCTAACTGTTACTAGGTTTATCTGTACGTTTACCTGTGTCTTCCTGGTTTGCTCTTAAAGAGGTTAGCTAGAGTAGGGAGAAGAAAATGTACATCTTGTATTTCCACGGGAGTGGAAGCTGTGGAATAATAGGGCTTAGATGAGAGATCTTGCTTTTGTTGAAGAGAATGAATTGGATTGTTATTTGCAGTGCCTGCTAGTTCTAGTCAATGAAATGACAAGCGATCATTTTGGTGATGTTCCCAGTCTACCAAAGGCAGGAAGCACAAATGATCTTATGAAGGACTTGATATTGGAAGATGTCCAAGCAATTTTTGCAGATCTAAAGGTTTTGTGGTTTTTTTATTAAGCTTGGGCATTGTTTATCTAACCTGAAACTTTAGAGGTTAACTCTTCATTGACTACATCATGTGGTGTTTAGAGAGATTTCACAAGAAGAAATTATAAACATGCCTTCTTTCTACAGGTCTAGGGCCGGGGTATCTCGCACAATGCGTCTGTAACCGTGAAGTATGTGTAAATGGAGTTCATATTTGTCAGTATTAGGAATGCCTTGAGAATATTTATTATGAAATAAATTGTTATCACTTGCACCGTGGATAAAACAGTTGGAAAGCTCCAAGAAAAATGAAAAGGTGGCTTTTTGACCTGAAGCTTAAAAATCATGTCTCTTATGTATATAATCTATTAATGACACTCTCAGTGCAAAGACTTTCCTGGCACATTATCCGCTGACATTCCAAAAGCCAACTTCAGTTAATTAAGTCAAATACAACTTAACCCTTGGGGTCAGGATTTTTAGAAATGTAGTTTCATTACTGAACACACACGTGTCCCGGTTCCAAAAAGGCTTTTGGATCACAATTTATTTTCAGGAAGCGTAAGAGCTTGAAAAACCCATTTCTCTTCGTCTGAAATGAACATGATTTTGAAAGCAGAACTGGAGAGGTTTGCACTATGGCATTTCAGCCGTGGTTACAGGGCTCAGGAGGCTGAATCTGCTTCAGGGATTGATAGGTCAAGAGTACTGAGCTGACCAGGGGTGTCCCCAAGCAAGAAACCGGGGTAGATGGTCACAGAATAACTCAGAAAACCACAACAGGCTGTAGATAGAATCATAAAGGTCTCTTCCAAACACAGTAATTCTAAGATCGAGTCCAACATTAACCCAGCACTGCCAGGTCACCACTAAACCATGTCCTTCAGCACCCGATAGTTAGGAGAGGCTGGGGAGCTGAGGAACAGAGACATTGAGCAAGTGCAAGTAGCGTGGTTTTGCGGTCGACTACGCCACTGTTGCCTTCAATGAGGGCAGCCACTGCTCTCTCAGCAGAAGGCTTTGCTGAGCATCCTGCTAGAAGGTGTAGAGCAGAACTGGGATCTTTTTATGGGGTTCCTCTCTCTGCGCTGTGCTCTTTCATTGTTCTCAGTTGCCTGTGCAGGATGTAGTCAAGTCATGCTGAATCTGGCCTCGGGAAGACTTTCTCTAGCTGGGATCTTGTCAAGTGTGTTCATCTCCTTGTATAGAGGCTTTTCCATTCACTCCTGCTAAAAGGTCACAAGGAAATACCTGCCAAAAATAAGGAAGTACCATGGGAAAAATCCTCTGACACAGAGGTACCTCTGCGTTGCAGACACATATGCGTTCCAACACGCACCCACACACAGTATCTGCTAAGAAGCATGTGCTAAATTTTGCTTCTGCATCCCTCCCAAGTGATCTCTGCCATCGGTGACCTTCGTTCTCTCTCGTGACTATATTCCACTTTTGGAAACAAAACTGGTTCATTCTCAACTCTCTTTTTTTTTTTTTTTTTTCCCCTCTCATGCTGTCGAGTTTCTCAGCTTGGAAAAGAGGATTACACAGAAGGGGATTATTAGCTGAAAGATAAAGGGGGTTTCCCCTAAATGCGTTAGGGTAAATGGCTTTTAACTACAATAGAGGTAGCTTGTAAAATGAGATAGTCCAAGGAGATCCAACTTTGTCCCTTCATTTCCTCTCTATTTTGTGACTTTCTGGCCCACAGCACATTGCTGATCTGACCTGGTAAATGAGTGGCCCTTTCCACTTGGTTTTCCTTCCCATCACACTCTTACACACAAACCTTTTCTATGTTTTTCTACGTACAGCGATGATTAAGTTCCAGAGGGGGGTTTTACAGCCTGTCAATACAGTAGGGAGTCTGTGATCTTGGAGTTTTCCCTTTAGAAGCTGTGAAAGTGAAGATTCTGGGATTCATTTTTAGTTTCTCCGTAACCTGCCACATGTCACTCCTCCAAAGCAACAGGCACTTGTGTGCCTCTGTGGCTGCTCATCCCTATTAAATTAGTTCACACCAGTAGAGCTCCAAAGGGGAAGGCTGAGTTTTTTTCTCCTTCATTTCCTCCTGCCCCTCAGTGGAAGGGCTTCTCAGCTGCTGATTAGGTTTCTTCCCTGGATTTCTTGCCGGGGTGTCTCTCTGCGCTGCGTGCCCTAATGAGGAGCTGGTGAGCAGTGTGCTGAGTGTGCTCGGGGAGAGAGATGGGCAACAGAAACACGGGTCTGAAAATATTCCTTCCCAGCCTGCGCCAAAGTGAAGGCAGGAACTTTTGTATAAATGCATTCTTATGATTGCAAGATCAAGCTTTCAAAATGCCAGTCCCGGGAAGTCTTCATGAACCTTTCTTCACATTTAGGTGGGCTTTTTTTTCTGTAAAAGCCAAGTCCCTTTCTACCCAGTGTCAGTTGTGTTACTGTACCTTAGGGGAACTGGTGCTGTGCAAGGGCTTCCAAATAAGACAAGCATAGTCTGATAAAAGTACTTCTGAGGTTTCATGTCGAGAAGGCTTTTAAAGTGGATTTTGTAACACAGTTCTATGTGTCATCATTTCCTCTGCCCCTTCCAAATATTTTCATTCAGATGGATGTTTAAGAAGAATGGAGATTTTTTTCTCACCCACACACTTCTGCTGCCAGTAACTTTCTTGCAAAAATGCAAAATGCCTTTATTAGGAGGGGGATCTACGGCATCATTAGGACTCTAATGATCATGGAATGGTTTGGGTCGGAAGGGACCTCAGAGATCATCTAGTCCAGCCCCCCTGTGATGGGCAGGGTCACATGCCCGTGGACCAGGCTGTTCAGAGCTGCATCCAGCCTGGTCTTCAACACTTCCAAAAATGACATATCTGCAACTGCTTAAATCTCCTTGCAGTGAGAAAAGCCCTGGGATGTGTGTTCATATCTGTATAGGTGCTGCTGATGTAGTGATGAAGCGGTTTACGGACTCGAGGCCAAAAGCACTGATGGGAAAACTTTCCAGCATTTTTGTTGCCTTGCAGATTTACAGATCTAAGACAGTATTTCTCTGCTTGTTATTGTCTCAAGTTGTAATTGTTTTCCCTATCACCTCCTCAATCTGTTCCCAAAGGAAGAAGAAAATGGCTTATTATTATTATTTGTGTCACATGAAGACCTGCTAGGTTTTGGCCATGACAAGCAGGCAGAGTATGTACTCGTTAGTAAAGTGCAGGCTCTCACCTAAAGAGATGTTGAGAGAGAGGATATTACTTCTGGGGAAGATTTCAACCGTGTTTCACACTTTATTTCTCAAACGGAAGAGAAATGCAAGGGGTTCCAGCCAGAAATGTATAGAATCTTTTAAGATCAGAGTCCAGCTGTTCCCCCAGCACTATGGCTCTGAAACCCCTCCAGGGGTCACGGGGACTCCCCCCCTGCCCTGGGCAGCCT
>JANHFX010017322.1:29715-40840 GCA_027560015.1 Chloroceryle amazona | reverse complement strand
AGAAAAGAAAAGAAAAGAAAAGAAAAGAAAAGAAAAGAAAAGAAAAGAAAAGAAAAGAAAAGAAAAGAAAAGAAGGGGGTGGAGAAAGACTACGCAGAAAAGGCATGTGGAAATCAGCTGCAGTCTTTAATTTGCTGGATGTAGAAATGATAATGCTTGTGCAGTGTCAGCTCTACAATTTTCTAACTGAGCTTTGCAGCTGTGAATTGCTTTTACCCTGAAACCAATTCAAAATACAATGTTTGTTTTGGAAAAGGTCAGTTCACTGCAGAAATCCATGGTCCTCTGCCTGCTTGGGAGAGGAGGGGCTGAGGTTGAAAGTAATTTGTGCTTATCAGGCTGTGGAGGAAGGGGTCTTAAAATGTAGAATAATAGTAATGAAAAACAGAATTGTAGACTTTAAAAAAGTAAATAGGCTTAATGGAGACATTCTTAGACATGTTTAAAGTTGTGCTTTTTTACCTCTAAAAGATTATTTTGCTTCTGGCTCTTTTTAATAAGTCATGTTGAATATTTAATGAACTTTCTTAAAAATATCCACATTAACTAACCGTGACCCCTTATCTAGGGCAAGAAAAGAGAACACTTTCATTAATGACCCAATGCCTGGGGAACTCTATTTTCTTTAAATTAAAGAACTAGCAAGGACATTTATAGATCTGATGGGAGATAATAAAAAGTGCCCAATTTGCATTGAAAGTCAACAGGAGTCCTCTTTGGACCTTTAAAACCCTCCTTTTCATCAAATATTATGAGTGCACACAGGTTATGTCATAAAGGGAAGTGCAGAGATAAAGGCATTTGGGAGGATAAAACCCTATCCTGGCATCTTCACAGGCAAATTTTGACTTAGATGAACCATTTTCTGCTTCTATAAAATGCCTTATCAGTTGTCAACAGAGTAATTTAAGATTGTTCCATTTGTGTGCTGAGAGAGTAGGTGGCATAGCTAATTGCTGCTGCCTTTCTCAGTATTTTTGCTTCTTGGTCTGTTTTTGTGCAACACAAAAGCTGGTATTTTTGAGGGAAGTGATAAGAACCTATTTCTTTGGGGCTAAAGGCAGCCTATCTTTTCACGAGGCACTGTTCTCCTTGCTCTGTATTCCTCCCCCTTCTCTTTAGGCACTACCTGAAGAGGTCCAAGCTAGAAGCCTGGTTGCTCTATGCCTGTGGTCTGTAGGCACTGGAAAGAAAGAGAGGAAAGAAAAAGGGACAGCAGATCCCACTGGTAACTTGTATCATCTCTTGTGAATGCCTGCCACTCTGGCTTGGTGATAGAGAAATTCATTGTGGCAATGGCCATGAGGATAACTGACTTGAGTATATAATGTGGGATGAATCTGGTCCTGCATTTCTTCTTCTGAATGACTACAGAGAAAGGTAGAAAATAGCAACTGATTCATCTTCCTGGTGAACTTTTGACTTTTATGTTTTCAAAGCCATTTTTTTCATGTAAAAGCAAGAGTTTAATGGAAATTTACTTTAAAGGAATAATGTCACAACTTTGTTTCTTGATAGAAAGCCTTGAATAAAACTAATGTTTTATTCAGTTGAACAAGAGTGGAAAAATTAGCAACCTTTTCTTTATTTTTTTACTCATTGAAAGCATGCTTCCTTTTCTGCTTATCCCTTATGAAGCTTTTTTAACTCATTTGTGTTAATGATTTCGAACACAGATACAAATTATTGCAAATTTGCTTTCCTTGCAATAACTTTTTAAAAAATCTTATTATTCACTATTGATAACTTTTAAAATTTAAGTTAATTTATGCAGTAGTTCAATGTGATTTCTCAATGCTTCTGAAAGTTTTGGAAGGTATCAATACCCTATAAAAAGATCATAAGCACAAGTATGGGCAAGAATATTTGAACGATCTCACGATAACTGTTGATGAAGGGCAACAAGAAACATACATAAAACAATTGAGAGATTTCTCTTCGTCTTTATTATCCTGGCAAGGTCTATAAATCCATTAACACGCAAGTTCAACAGCCTCTTTTGGCTACAATGCATTGAACGGTAATTTAGCAGGACAGAATCCTTTCTTTAAGAGATATATAAAAGGTTTTCATTTTTTTTTCCTGACCAGAGAACAGATGTTTTCAGGCAGAAGCAGAATGTTGAGTTTCATTAGAGACCCATACAATAACTTAGATGTTTCAAAGAAGTAATTCTTAGACAAATTGACTGTGTATCTCTTGTCTTGGCAATGAGACCTGGGGGGGTATGTTTCTGAAAGCATCTTTAAAAAAGAAAGAGATTGAAAGGACATGCTTTCTGTTTTGTCAGAACAATTACTCCCTATGTAATAGTTCATTTTCAGTCAATTATGGATCCACTTTTCTAACCAAAAGGGATTGTTTGAAAACTCTGTAAAAGCAGTTTCCTCTAAATGAGAAGAGAATTTGCAAGGGGATGAGCAAATATTGGTTAATTTTTCATGAGCTTGAAATTTCAAGGACAGAACTCCACATTATTTTCTGTCTATATTCAAGCAATTGACTTCAACCTATTGCACACACACACATAATTCTATGTCCTCCATATATACTAACACATGTATATGACATATGTTGTCCCAATACATTATACACACCACATTTGAACCACTCTCTAGGGTTTAGAGTCAGGGTTCTATTAACACTTCAATGCTCTCTGTTTGAACAGGTTATAAAAAGTAATATAGTACTTGGTTTTCATTTTCATTCCATAAATCAGCTCACACTTACTTAAATGACCATAACACTAGCCAGCATCCATGGAATTTAACATTCCTTTTAATAAGGCTTGTTTGAATTTTCAGAATGTCTTTCTCTATCCCTTACCTCCCTCTTTTCTTTTTAAAAGAGCATAGATTTAATGGTCATAGAATCATAGAATGTATTGGGTTGGAAGGTACCTCTGAAGGTCATCTAGTCCAACCCCCCTGCAGTGAGCAGGGAAATCTCTAACTAGGTCAGGCTGCTCAGAGCCTCATCAAGATTGGCTTTGAATGACTCCAGGGATGGGGCCTCCACCACCTCTCTGGGCAACCTATTCCAGTGACCTATCACCCTCGTATTAAAGAACTTTTTCCTAATGGCTAACCTAAATCTACCCTTTTCTAACTTAAAGGCATTACCACTTGTGCTGTCACTACTAACCCTTTTGAACAGACCCTCCCTTGCTTTCTTGTAGGCCCCTTTCAGGTACTAGAAGGTCACTGTAAGGTCCCCCTGGAGCCTTCTCTTCTCCAGGCTGAACAAACCCCACTCTCTCATCTTCATAGGAGAGATGCTCCAGCCCTCTAATAATTTTTGTGACTCTCCTCTAGACACACTCCAACAGGTCCATGTCCTTATTCTGTTGCAGGCTCCAGAGCTGGACACAGTACTCCAGATGAGGTCTCACCAGGGCAGAGCAGAGGAGCAGGATCACCTCTCTCAATCTGCTGGCCACTCTTCTTCTGATGCAGCCCAAGATTTGACTGGCCTTCTGGGCTGCCATTTTGCATTGGTGGCTCATGTGGAGATTTTCATTTGCTAGTACCCCCAAGTCTTTTTCCAAAGGACTGCTCTCCACTATGCCCTCTCCCAGCCTATATTGATAATACTGGTTGCCCCAGCCCAGGCGCAGGACACTGCACTTGGCCTTGTTGAACCTGATGAGGTTCACCTGAGCCCACCTCTCCAAGCCTGTCCAGGTCCCTCTGGATGGCATCCCATCCCTCTGGCATGTCAACTGCACCACCTAGCTTAGTATTGTCAGCAAACTTGCTGAGGGTGCACTCAATACCACTGTTTATGTAATTCATGAAGATATTAAACAACACTGGTCCCAGTACAGACCCTTGAGGGACACCACTTGTCACATTTTCCCATCTAGACATCAAGCCATTGACCACTTTGGGTGTGACCATCCAGCCAATTTCTTATCCACTGAACAGTCCACCCATCGACTCCATATCTCTCTAACTTAGAAGGGAGAATGTTGTGGGGGACAGTGTCAAAGGCCTTGGCAAAGTCAAGATAGATGATGTCCACAGTTCTTCCCTTGTCCGTGGATGCAGTTACTTCACTGTAGAAAACCACCAGATTGGTCAGACAGGACTTGCCCTTCGTAAAGCCATGCTGACTCTCTTGGATCACCTCCCTGTCCTCCATGTGTCTCAGTATATCTTCTGGGAGGATCTGTTCCATGATCCTCACAGAGGTGAGGGTGACAGGTCAGTAGTTCCCAGGGTCTTTTTAAAAATTGGGGCGATGTTTCCTTTCTTCCAGTCACTAGGGACCTCACCTGACTGCCATGACTTTTCAAATATTATGCACAGTGGCTTGGAGAGCATCAACCAATTCCTTCAGTACTCGGGAATGCATCTCATCAGGTCCCATGGACTTGTGTATGTTAAGGTTCCTCAGGTATTCACAAACCTTGTCTTCACTGACTGTGGGAGGGACTTTGTCTCATTGGTCCCTGTGTTCTGGGCCATCCACTTGAGAGCTGTGAGGAGAGAAGTTGTCTTTGAGAACTGAGACAATGCAATCTGAATGATACAAAGTTGCCAAACATGTAAGAAGCAGCACTGGTGAGTCAAATCAACAGCTCATTGATTTTCTTTGGTTTCTCACCTCTGCCAGTGGCCATAAATGAATGCTTGTGAAAAAATAATGAGAAGAGGGGAAAAATATAGTATAAATTTTCTAAATGCTTTCTCAGCCTTCATCTATGTGTCTCAAGATTGCCTTGTCTTTAATAATTCCTAATAGCTTTAATTTCTCTGAACGTACCTATCTCCCCGCTACCCATGCAGAATTTTAGCAACTGCTGTGTTGGTGGCAAAAGAGTACCTGATGCATTTCACATTAAGTTATAAATGTTTTTCAAGTGTGTTCAGTCCTTCCCTGTAGACAGTCTGTAATTTCTTTCTCAAGGGCAACCAGAAAGTAGATCGCATTTTGAAAAGTGTAATATTATGTAGATAATCAACATGTCTTTCAAAAAACAGACAGAGTTAAAGGTTAGAGATTGATTAAGGTATTCTGAGATAATCAATAGCAAGGTGTTTTGCTGAAATGTAATGGGTTTGAAATTTTGTAACCGCATTAATGTATTAATAGGGCTTATAATTTCAGTTACTAGCTTTTTGTTCATTTAGAGACCTTAAGCATAATTTCATCCATTCCATTTACTAACATTTGAACTACATATGGAAGTTGCCAATACACTAAGAAACTAGAGCAAATTCAACTGGATGAGTCATGATGTAACTACATCATTTACATACTCTTTTTTTGTTCCTTTGTGTCCCTTTACCTACTCTTCTAGTTTTCAGCTTAGAAATTAAACAGATTTTCACTCTTTTTCATACTCATGCACTGGACCAAGTTAAAGTGTGGGATGTAACATATTGATAAATTTATGAAATTGAGAGGAAAAAAGTGTAGGATTGCCTGGAGAGATCTAAAGAGTATAAAGGAAGTTTAGATTAGTGCAATATGCCTATTAGTGACTCAGGATAAGGTGTCCATTTATATCATTCCAACATCTTCAGTCCATTTCTGAAGTTGGTCCCCAGTGAGGAGGATTAATTTAAAACATAGAAATGCTCTTCAAGTTCCTGAACTCAAAGAGAATATGATTAACATCACAGCCCAAATGAGTCCACTGCTTTTTTGAGACTGTGAGCAGAAGCACAGGTGCTTAGGCTGAATCTGTGAGATAAGACCACGCTGGAAAGGGTCCTGTCCATTGCCCCTGTCACCACAGTTCTCACCTGTAGAAGATGCTTAGTGGTCAACAGAATTTATACATAAACTATGAAGTACATAGTGTATTTATTTATATGTAAAATATGAAAAAGCAGCATTAGTCCTTCATTCAAACAAACAAAAATCACCCACACTAATATGTTCAGTGATCACTGCTATCACTATAAAATAATGGCCTACATTATAACCAGTGGTGCTGCCATAGTTATTTCCTTGGATCAGGATGCACGAAAACATTGTGTCCCTGTTTTAAGATAACTATTGGCAAATGTTGACATTTTAATACTGACTTCTGTCCCTACATTATCAAGACTTTGCATTTAAATTAGAAACATAATTCTTCATACTAGGAAACTAGTAATGGAATGAGTTCTTCTTTTCATCTCTCTGTTTCCACTTTCAATCCAGTTCATAATCTTACTGCTTAAAAGTAAGCTTGTACAGAGATTTGAATGCCTTATATAAATGAAGTTTTAGCTCGGTTAAAGCTGGTGAAAAAAAAAAAAAACAGAATGTTTTTCTTACTTTTAATTAGTTTTATATTACTTGTTTTTCTAGAATATTTCTTCCAGAAGGTTTTGCTGACTTGAACCGAGGAAGATCAGTTGTTATTCAGAACACATTTTTGCACGTGAAGTTAAACTCCAAATGAGAACAGGCATTTTTACTCTGTGATACAAGAAGTTTCTCTTCAGTTTCCCTGAGATTTCAGTCATTTAATCAAGTAACAGAAATAATACTCTGGTTTATGAAGGTAGTTACCTAGGTTTGGATAATCTCCAATTAGTTTAGCCGTCTACCAAGTAATATATCCATAGCAGCTGTTTCTCTTCAGTTTCCTTTGCTGTGAGGAGAAAGTTGCGTTCACTTTTAGCAGTGACACCAACTGGAGGTCACAGTAAGATATGCACTAGCCTCTGACGGCTGCCTAAGTATAATAAATAGGTCTCTGTATGGACCTCCTTTTATTCATTCCAGTCATATTATTACAGGCACAGTTGAAATGAGGGGTTTGTAATGTTTGCTAGATTGAAATCTTATTTGCCTAAAGTGTTTAAAAAGTTATACTCAATAACTGAAAAAAAAAGTCAATATTTGTTGCAGGATACCTTCCACAATGAAATTATATTAAATTTGTTAAAATGCTTACTATCATATAACATAAAGATTCTGCACTTTCCCAGCAATATAGTTTGAACTGATAATAATCCAAAATCTCAGAACAGCTATGAAGGACAGTATAGATGTAGATTAAAGCTTACCTTGCTTTCTGTAGCAGTGATTCCTTTTCTTCAGACTTAAGGCATACTGGAGGATTGAGTTTGCAAGCTGTCTTTGCATTAATTATATCGGTGTCTTTTATGGCATTATGAATCACAATGTAACTTTTCCTGTATAACACAATTTCTGTCTTAAAACCTTTGTTTCATGTTATGCAACATTTCAAACCTTAGTTTGTTTTTATTTTTTACTTAACTTACATGCAGAGAGAAGTCTTTCTGTCCCCATCCTTTTACACTGAAAAATCTGACTTCCATTTTCTATTTGACTCACTTCACGTAAATATTTTTAAATAGCATTTCTGCAAAACATGTTTCTTTCTTTATTTCCGCCAACCAGAATGCCATTTAATCAAACTGTTTGAGGTTATGACTTTGAAATAAAGTACACCCATGAAATTTAAAACTTGGTCTGAGGCACCTCAGAGTACCAGCAGAATAAAATGAAGGCCAGTGCCATCTCTGCCAATAAATACAGGTACATCCTTCCATTTTTAATCTTTTTTTTCCTTTATTTTCTATTCATTTGTGCTCAGTTCACTGGGAACCGGTTCATATAGCAGTTATAATTGCAAGTTGAAAGAAATTGACAGATGAAAGGTTGTAGGGATAAGCCTTCCTCAGTCCTGGCTAACCTAAATTGGTAAGCAAGGGCTAATAGCTTGCTTTGTGAGCACGGGATGAGGCCTGGTTTGCAGTTTTTCAGTTTTTGAACACTCACTGATTTCTGAAAAAGAATAAGCAGTTTAGCCTTTCATTTACTGGGGGCACTAAGTATCTATGTCCTCAAAATACCTAACAGTTTTTACAAAACTCATATAATGATTTTGTCCCTTTTATATAAATCGGGGAGATTAAAACACACTCACTCTGGGAAATGGGTCTTAAATGATTGTCACTTCTTTTAAAAGAAGACAGTGATCGAATTAAGCAATGAAATTCTGAATCTTGGTAAGAAATGACATATTCAAAGAGAAATGATTTGGCCTGAAATTAAATGCAACTATAGGGGCACACAATTTTGCCTGGGCTATTTTGTTTTGCTTTGTTTTGTCGGGGTTTTTTTGGTGTTTGTTTTTTTTTTTTTACTGAATATATTTTTCAAGGTCCAAATGGATTTTTGGACGATTTTAAACAGTAGATTCAGCTTAAAAAGAGAAGGTGTGTGTACATTTCAAAAAAGATTGAAGTTCAGAAAATTTTTTAAAGGAACATTGATTTTTAATATAAAATTACATATTGGTTAAAAAAATTGTTAAATGTTTCTTATAAAATAGCTTAGTTGAACTGGTTTCTTTTTTTCTTCTTTTTCTAAGAAAAACAAAAATCATTGAGGATTGACCCAAACATCAGTTATTAACATGCTATAATTACAGTCAGGAGTACATGGTATAACTATACAACTAGAAACATATATCTTTAGACTGTATTTTGAGTCATGTGGTTATATTTGCAAAAAGACAATACGAAATTTTAGATTTTTAACCTAGAGCTTGTCACATAAATAAGGGATTTTATTATTTATTCTGCAACTGTTAAGGCTGGTGGGTTTTGACTTTTCTTTACAAATGTAGAGGTAATTTTGCTTTGTAGGTTTCCTGTATGTCTTCAAAATACTGCTTTGTGTGTTTGTAAATATGGGACAAGGTTACTATTGGATTACCTCAAAATTCCTATCCTATTTTTCTGACATGTCTTTGAAACTCTTGTGTTATTAAAATCCTACTCTTAATTGCATTAGACTGTTGTATGAGGGATCATGCAAATACTTCTCATAATAATTTTTAATAATTGATAATATATTTCTTTGTGTTACACTGTGTCTGTTGCTGCAAAATTTTGGGCCCTGTCCGTCTTACTATGTTATGACAAAAATCATTGCATTTACAGTAAAAGACTGCTTTCAGGACTTTTTTCAGGCTTTGTATTCACTTTTCATCTGGATCCAGCTCCTACATTTTTCACTGGTTTTGTGTGGCTTTGACATGTCTTGAAGTCAGATACCTCATTTTTTTTTGCCAAAGAATTGGATAGTTGTGTGCTCTGTGTCATGCAGTGGTGTCTGTGTGGTAATGCAAGGGGAGAAAACAGTTTTTACTGCAGTTCAGGCATCTGCTCACTAATAGAAGTCATCTTTTCATCATAAGGCCTGATATGGGATGGATATGCACTAATGTGGAGTACTGTGGCTTCTCCCATGACTTTGTGGCCCATGGGCAGAGCAAGCATGTGTGCACCAGACAGCAGAGAGGCTGTGTCACTGGCTGCCCAGGTGAGGTTTCTTACCTCAGAGGACTGAAAAGTTGAAGGCCATCTCCATGTGTCTGATGCTCACGGTGTGAAGCTGGGCAGTTCTGACTGGCTTGTCAAGAACTGAAAGTTTTTAATTTGTAAAACAATGGTGATCTTCTCTTGCTGTGTTGCTCTGGGAAGATTAAATACTTCCCTGGTTAAAAACTGGTTTTGAAAGGGACTTCATCTTAGGCATTTTTCTGCTGTGTCATCTTAATTTTTTTGTGTAAGGAACATGTAGGTATTGTTTGTCTGAATTTAAATTAATATAATAATAAGTTGTCAAAACACACTGAAGGCATTTAGAAAAAGGTCCTTTCATTATGAAGCACACACACCCACTGCAAAGCTTCTTTGAGAAGATTCTGATAGGAAGTTGTAGGGGTATGATTTAAAGCATGACAGGTCTAACAAGCTCCTCTGTTTTGAAGGGAATTATTATTTTGATGGCTAAGTTTAAAAACACAGCACGATAATAATAATATTTGTGTCAGTAACTCTGGGTGAAAACTGGTTCTATGCTTCTTTGGTCTGAGTGCTCTGCAAATGAAGACTGAGTCTAATAGTGATGCTACAGTGCCGTGTTGCTATGCTCTTACCAGATTTTGATAAGATAGCTCAGGGCCCTGAAATAGTTTTGCCCTATTAGAATAGCTCTTCCTGGGCTGTTTAGTCCAACTGAGAAGCAGGGTTTCTTAGCTTAGATACGGCATGATCACTGCTTCCAAGACCTCATTTGTTTCCTTCAATTTCATCTGAAACACGCTAAATAAACATCCAACTATTCAACTCTGTAAGAAAACTCACCCCATCCATCAGATAGAATTTTAAATGTACTCAGTGTGTAATTCATTCTTGAAAAGTACCCCAAAATATGTGCATATGAATCACAGCTGGTTGAAGATAATGTAGGGTTTAATTTTGAAAATACTTATTTATCAAATGGATCTTGTTAGGAGTAAATGAGTGGAAAATAGAAGACTTCCAGGATTTTTTTCAGTTATTCTGGGAGCTTGCTTCCTGCTTCTACACAGCTTGAAAACCCTACTGCCATTGATCCCTGCAATGTTTTTCAGAGACTTTTATCTTAATTGTCATTGCATTGATGTTTGGAACCTGGAGCTAAGCTCCAAGCTTCCCAGTGTTGGCAACCACTCCAGGGATTTGGGGCTTTTTGATATCAGCAAAGCAAAAATGGAGTGGAAGTCCTGGAAATAAGGACTGTCATATCTGAATTGAGCAGCTCAGACCTTGGTCTCAACTGTGTAGACCCTTTAGGTATTTGTCCTTAGGGTGACAAGAAAAGTCTGCTGGGAAATACTGCATTTCAGCAGACATTACTTGTGACTAATCTAGAAGCACTCTGATTGCCCAATAGACTATAAGCATGTACAGGTTATTTCTTCCAAACAATATCTTTTCTGGTTTCCCAGGATAAATGATTAGCAGAAGCTCAGTCTTGTAGTTCCACATGACAAGAAGTTCACATGAACTATCCAAAAGTCTGTAGTACACATGAGCTATCTAATAGTCCACAATGAAGTGCACAGCTCTATCTAGACAAGTAACAAACAAATAACAACTCTCTAGATATGTAGATTGAGTCCAATAATTTCAGTTGACTAATACTAAAAAGATAATGAGGAGAGTTTTTAATAGCATCCTGCATTTACAGGTTTTCTTCTCATGATGATTTGCATGTCCAATGGGTGGTTTATAATTACTTAGAACCCTGTGGAGCTATTTACTTTGAAACTGTAACAAACAGAAATAAAACTTTTTCTGATCCTGATAACTTGCATTTT
>JANHFX010017322.1:13652-29615 GCA_027560015.1 Chloroceryle amazona | reverse complement strand
GGTTATATATATATGTATAACATTTTATTAAAAAGAAAAAATATAAATATTTTTAGTCTTTTCAGATACAAAAATGTAACTTAAACAGAAATATTAAATTATTTTGATTTTAATGAAAATACATTTTTTGGGGAAAAGATTCTGTCTGATGTTTTCAGCCAAGCACTACGTGTGCAAGGGAAGAAACAGTTTTTGCAGGGTAATTTATGAATAAGAATGTGTGAATTTATGGCCTTATTATTACATACAGTTTTGAGTCATACTGACACCATATTAAAAGTCACCTAGCTGACAAATACATATTTATACTTTTTTGATGGTTCCTTAAAAAAAAAAAACCACAAAACGAAACCCAAACCCAAATGAAATAAATAAAAGGTATTTTTAGGCTAATTACAAAGTTTCATTTTGAGTGATCATAAATCTAGTCGACCAAATCGGAAATAATAATGGCATATTAAATGGTACAGTGTGTCAAGAAGAAAAACAAAGGGAAAGCTAAAATAGAGAAACATATTAATAGATCTGTTTTTTATGTAGAATAGTGGGAGTCATGCTGTGAAAAACTGAATTTATTTGCAAGTTATATTAAATATTAGTAAAAAGCAGATAAGAAAAGAAGATTTTTGCCACACAATTTTCAAGTGAAATACATGTTTTCAGTCAAGTAAGTCCTACTAAAATCAGTTGAATCTGGTAGCTGCAACCCATTTTTTGCTTTGGTTAGAGTCAGTGAGGTCACCAAATCTTTGGTCTCTTTGTAACAGAAGGTTTAAGCCTTTAAAGCAAAGGTATTACAACTGTATAAATAGTGATTTATGAGGAAAATACATTTTTTTTATCACAGTATGACAATTCTATGAATAACCTGAGCTGATGCCATGTGAGTGGGATATTTTTGTCTCATCAGTAGAGTACACTTGATCTGGATTTAGGTGGACTTTTTTAGGTGGAG
This sequence comes from Chloroceryle amazona, assembly GCA_027560015.1. Taxonomy (NCBI): domain Eukaryota; kingdom Metazoa; phylum Chordata; class Aves; order Coraciiformes; family Cerylidae; genus Chloroceryle; species Chloroceryle amazona. The sequence continues at coordinate 28,660 of JANHFX010017322.1, read as the reverse complement.
GCAAAATGCTGCACACAATGTAGAATCACTGCCTTGCCCTCAGTGAGATAGGTAACTCTTCTAACTGCCCTCTAGGACTGTCAAGTATGTCCCTTTACTTGTCCATGAAGTTATTATCTGCCATTTCTTTTCAAGATATCCCTTAACCTCTCTGGAAGACAAGAGTCAGACATCAAATGCTGTTCAATATATTCACATATGACTAAATGGTTAGGAAATTCAAAAGGGATCAGGGAAACTCCATACACATTGATGGTATGCTGTAGCCTTTCTTACCCCAGAGGCCATCTTACCTGGACCCTACAATTGCCCTAAACAAGCAAGATGTGAGAAAGGAATTGTGCAGAACTCTGCAAGAAAGATCTGTCAGACAGGAAAGTAACTACCTGCACATAGAAAACTAGATAGGACTTCACAGAGAGAAAGTAGATAGTTGGAGAGAGGTATGACCTCTTTTTTTATTGTTTCAGTTTACAGGTTAACCAACACCAGCTTGTGACCAGTCATACTCTATATATGGAGTAAGAGACCATATCACAAACCTGAGTCTAAGCTCTCTATTAAGAGCAGATTACCTCTTGACAGTGGCTCCATAATGTTACTGTATTATGATTTTAGGGTTTTTTTCACAGCATGTCTTCATAGAACCTTATGCAAATTGGAGTCCTAAAATATATTGTTGAAAGATTGGCCAACATGATATACTGTGTAATCAGCATAGCTCCCAAGTGTCCAATCTTGATGCAATTTTGCAATAAAATCAGATGGCCAGATGAGTCTTTAAAGAGATACATTGAACTTTGATACCCAGCATTGTTAACCAATTGAAAACTCTCACTTCTTCTTGCATTTATTGCTATACACACTTTCTAAAAAGAGGAGATATTACAGGGTATATCTCCTTCAAATTTACTGTAGTCTTTAGAACTGACTGAAAAACTGGCTTACCTGTGAACTGTCGACAGACTGACAGATACCATCATTCTCTTCCTATCTCTGTTGTTATTTGGATAATTCAATTGATCTCTCTTAACTTCTTAAGAAAAGGATGCACAGAGTGTAAAAGGTGGAACATAAGGTCTATACTCATCTCATCTCTGCAAATATAAATGGTGGTTTCCAGGCTAACAATAATTTGTTTCATTAATTACAGTGAATCTTTAAACTCACATAGTACCAAAATGCTGTGCTGAAAGGAGAGTTAGGAAGTCCACTTGATAATAGATGCCTGAGTCCTTGAGCTGCCTCCCTGCATAAGACAGTACTCAGGCAGTATAAAAGGAGCTCCTAAAATGAAATGCAGGCAGAACTGCTGTGACTGCTGTGCAGACGGATGCCTTCTCTTTACCAAGAAAAATGAAATTATTTATTTTGAGTTGCTGGCAGACAAACCACAGAATGCTACTGCACCATTTCTGGCAAGAACATTTGATGATGCATGCAAACAAGGTTTGTTTTAATTAGCTGCTGGCCAAGAGGAGGCAGCAGAATTTAATCTCAAGACCTCTTGAACATATGGTGCTAAATGAGCATCTTTTATATCCCAGCTAGTAATGAGAGCTAATCTGAATTGGGCTAGCAGTAATCTGTAACAGACCAAATAGGACAATCATGTTTCTTATTTTTAGTGAGGAGTTAATTGTATTTTTAAACTTCTAATTTTGCTGGTTTATTAACATAGAAATTAATTTCAGGATGTGGATATGAACCAATGGAATGTTGAGTCCACACTGTGTCATAAAAACCAGAAGGAGCCAGGAGGGGTCAACCAGTAGAAGGTTTTGGCATAACAATTACCATAATACTTTTCATAGAATCATAGAAATGTCTGGGTTGGAAGGGACCTCTAGAGGTCATCTAGTCCAAGCCCTCTGCTGAAAGCAGGGACATCCTCAACCAGAGCAGGTTGCTCAGAGCCTCGTCAAGCCTCACCTTGAATGTCTCCAGGGTTGGGGCCTCAACCACCTCCTTGGGTAACTAGTTCCAGTGTTCCACCACCCTCATGGTAAAGAACTTCTTCCTTACATTTAATCTAAATCCACTCTTTTTTAATTTAAAACCATCACCCCTTGTCCTTTCACTGCAGGCCTTTGTAAACAGGCCCTCTCCATTCTTTTTATAAGCTCCCTTCAGGTACTGGAAGGTCACTATTAGGGCTCCCCTGAGCCTTCTCTTCTTAAGTCTTTTGTTTATTTGACGCTTCACATGTGCTCATCCATATCATGATCACTGCAGCATATTCAAAAATCTTCTGATACATTCTGCAAGCCTTTACAACATTTGCATCTTGAATATAGCTTCCCATTGAGACTCAAATCCAAAGGCTGAATGGAATGAAATTATCTAATATCACAGTTCTTAGATGAATATTTAAAACCTTGCACATATAGAAAGGAAGGAATGATGAAGGAAATGAGGAAAAGAATAAATAATTGATATGCACATTAAAGCCAAGCAAATTCCATACTTTTGAAGCTACTTTAAAAAAGTAGGAGCACCTGACACCTAAATTGCATGGATACAGTGTTTTACCCAAGTGGTGCTTGTAAGCATAGTTTCTTGTCAAAACATTGTTCAAAGAGAAGACCTGGAATACAGTCCAAATTTATATTCTAATTAGATTAAGTATAGCCACCTTAACTTTAAATCAAGTATTTTGTAGACAGACAGTGTAAAATGCTAAATATTTGCATGGAACATATTCCTGATCATTGTGCTGCAGTTGTAGACCAGGTGTGGTATTGCTTTCTGCACTGACTGTAAACAGTGGCTAAGTGCTGAGATCCCTGCTCTTAAAATATTTTCTCTTGACGGTTATGAGGAATGGAAACATTTCTTCTATTACTAAATTGCAAGAGCATCATAGAACCAGTAAAGGCATAAGTAGGCAAACTTCAGAGGTGACATTTCTATAAATATACAATGATATTTGGATGTGTTGGCATGGCAAATATCTAATATCTTGTGAGAGGGGAAGAGATACAGATACACATATATATTTTTATATATCTATGTCCTGAGTTCATCTAGGATAGGGTCCATTTTCACCAGAAGATGGGAGGGGGACGCAATTGAGCCAGCCAAGGGGTTATTCAATACAATACTGACATCATGCCTGCTATATAAGAGGGGGAGGGTAAGAGTGGGCAAAATGAAGTTTCTGACAGGTTGTTGGGACTGGCTTGGGACAGCACCATTTTTCAGTTTTGTTCTGCATCTCTCTTTTTGTGTATTGTTTCATTGCTATTACTGTTGTTGTTACTTTTTGCATTGTATTAAATTCTCCTTATCCCAACACATGGGGTTTTGTCTTTTTCTTCCTCTTCTCCTTCCCATTCAAGGGGTGAGGGGGCAGTGAGCAATCAGCTATATGGTGCTCAGCTCCCAGCTGGGTCTAAACCATGACAATAGATCATTTTTTTTGGTCCAGATAGGTTCCTTGTAAAATTTCTGTCTTCTTTCTTATAATTAAATCTATTCTTGATTAATTTCTGGGCATTATCAAACTCATTGCAGTATTTATTAGTCTCTTCCAACCAAAATGATTCTATGATTCTATAAAAAGACCTTTAAGATCATCAAGACCAACCCCCCAGCACTGCCAGGTCACCACTAAACCATGTCATTCAGTGTCACATCTGCATATCCTTTGAATACCTCTAGGGATGGTGACTCCACCACTTCGCTAGGCAGCCTGTTCCAATGTTTGACAACCCTTTCAGTAAATAAATTTTTCCTGATATACAATCTAAACCTCCCCTGGTGTGACTAGAGGCTTTTTCCTCTTGTCCTATCATTTGTTACTAGGGAGAAGAGACCAGTCCCACCTCACTGCAACTTCCTTTCAGATAGTTGTAGAGTGTGAGAAGTTTTCCCTAAGAGTCCTTTTCTTCAGGTTAAACAACCCCAGGTCCCTCAGCCACTTCTCCTAAGACTTCTTCTCTAGACCCTTCACCAGTTTAATTGTTCTTCTTTGGATACTCTTGAGCACCTCAGGCACAATGTAGTGAGGGGCCCAAAACTATACATGGTATTTGAGGTGCAGTATGTTGACATACAGTTTAGTGCTAAGCCACATTATTTTGTCTTGGTAGTACCAGGCCCTGTAACCTTATACAAATAGCACAGGGGTCATGCTGGTTGCTTCTTGGAGGATTCTTATATTACTTTATCCAAGCAAACATTTTTTTCATTTGGATACATTCCAGGGAGGCAATTAAAGAACTATATAACTTTTGGTGTATTTTAATTTGTTCTTCAAAGCAGCACTCACTGATGTGGACTAATCAGCTTTTATGTGACAGTGAAAACAGAGAACATGATGACAGATGGTAAGCCAGAAAAAATTCTTGTAGCTAAATACCCACTGCCATTGTTAACCTAGAGAGTGACAACTTTGGTGTCATTTTGTACAGGATGTGAAAGTTTTCTTACAGCTAAGTGCTCAAAATATCATGGACTGCCTGTAGCATGGTGTATCTGAACATGAAAACATCCAACTGACATATCAATGAGATAGTACTGATGAATGCTTCAAGTTCAGTTAGGCAAGACATAAGGTTTGTGTCAATGTCAGCATGCAATGTCTAACTTCCTAATCAGTGTATCTGTCTTCTCTTATCTTTTCATAATGTCCATCCATAGCCAGTTAATCAGATTAAACTTCTGGGGAGATATATCAGCTGTCTAATTAACAGCATAAGGGAAAACAATCAAACAAACAAGTTCTGCTGATATTTCTGCTCAATATTATAAAGGATCTGCTGCAGATACGTTATGTTTCATTTCAAGTAAGAAATACATGTCTAAGAATGCTTTCAAATGATTAAGCTCTTAGTATCAATAACACCAAAGCAGAAATGCACTTCAAATTCATGTGCATCCATAAAACCAGAATTTAATGCAACTGCACATATTCTCAATTAAAATATCTGCAGTACAAAGAAAATGTTTCTCTAAAATACTGTTTCATTTTTAAAAGACTGAGATTTAATATTATGTTCTAATTGTATATTAGTTTATAGATTATATAATTTATAATATAAGTGATGGGGAAACACTGGCTTGTCAATATTTTCTAGGAAGAACATTAAGATTTAGGGTAAGAGGGTGAATATTTGATCTTTTTGGAGCTTTTTGACCAGCTCTTTCTCTCAGGCACTGTTTTCCCAAATGTTTGCTTGCCTCAACCTGAAAGGGACGAAAAGCTTCCCCAAGCAATTACAGATGTATAAAAGCTAGTTAAACAGATGAACATTTTGTTGTTATGAGGTGAGAAATTTAACTTTTTTTTTTTAATTTATTCTATTATCTTCGAAATATAAAAAAAATAGATATCCAAGCTTGACTTGTAAAGCATTAATTAAGTCCATATTGAGGAAAACAGAATGCAGACAACAGCTTAATCTTTTCACCTTATTCTGTACACCTGATGAAAGCAGAAGCAAAAACAACATCAGCTAAAATCCCCTACCATTAAACCCAAGTGGTTTTCTGATTTTCTCATTAACTGATTTTTGTGCAACAGGATAGTGAAAGTATACTTTACATGTGTTTCTTAATTGCAGAATTGATGTTAAGTGGGGAAAAAAGAGCATGTTTCAGGCTTTGTTTATAAACTGTGCTATTCCAGATTAAGTCTCAAAAATAAGGTGTCCCTCATTTTCATATACAAAATATCTTTATGCATTCTGCATGGAGATACTCTTGAATTTTCTTTCAATATGGCTTGAAATGTCTTATCTCTTTTGTAGGGCTCAGATGGAAACCCTATAGTCAACCATTTCATGTCAGAAAATTTCCTGGCTAGAGGATTTCCATCACTTACATGTTGACCTAAGATCATCTGACATATCTCCTACCACATGAGTTACACCGTGTCTTTTTATTGAAAAATGTTTTGCTATTTCTGAAAAAATACTTTTTTTTTTTTTTTCTGAAAAATTTGCAGCTATAATTCTTACATTCAAGACTGATTGCCTAGATTCTCCAAATCCCTATACACTACTGGATTGCTACAGCATTTTTTATGTTTTGCTTAATGCATGTTTTGTTTGTTTGTTTTTAAATATGTGTGATTGCCTGGAGGGTTCTTTTTTTGCAGTTTGTAGTAGAGTTCACACACAGTTCACACACAGAAACCCAATGCAGCCAGACAGCAATAAAAAGAGGCAAACTACAAGATACTAGGCAATTACAAAGTCAAATATAGCATGGGATTCCAAAACATTTCAAACAGATTGTCTGAATGTGTAAAGTGCCCTCCTTTAACTCTGTATTTAACTCTGTAACCCTTCTTTATTCTGTAATGTATTACAGTCCGTCCAAAATACTGCCTTGGACAGGAAATAGAAGCCATCCAAAGATGTGTAGAAACATCACACTAAGCAATTTCATCCTACCCCTTTAAGGGTCTTCATGCATTCCTGGTAAAATTGGTCCAAATAGTGCCCTGCTTTTACCATGCATATCATTTGGTATCTTCGAAATGACCAGGCTTGCAGGAAGAAGGAAGCTTAAGAAATCTCACAGAGGAGAGGAAGACTCTGTGATGAGAAGAGCTGGAGGGAGAGGAAAGCAATAAAGAAGCAATATAGGCTGAGTATTGCAAATGAATTGGTATTTTAAACAAGATCTGGAGCTGAACATTTTGTCACAAGTTTGGTCTGGTGGCTTTTTCACCAGAGTGCTGTTTCTGAGAGGTTTGCAGCTCGACAGTCTGATGTCTCTTTCCTTGGAGGTGGCAGTTCACTTGAACTGCCAGCCCAGTAACAATGACAGTAGTGTCTTTGACAAACCTGGTAATATGATCTGAACAAGTATGGACATTTGCCCCAGTAAATCTAGATTTTTATTACATGAGATTATTTTACTTATTAATCCTACTGATTATTCTTTTCAAGATTCTAGGTTGTGCATCAGTTCCTTAAATACACGTTTCTAAGCCTGGCCCTGTGTGCGTATCCTCACTTCTGGGTCCCCACTCAATTAACTACCTCCTCCTGATTTCAGATCCTTCTGTATGGTACAGGATTCTTGACCAACAGCCCAACTCAAGCTTCATTTTTTCTTTGATTTTGCAGCTAGTACAATCCTCAGCTGCTTCACTTTCATCTCAAACTGAGTGTGATTGTAGTCTGCTGTCTTCATCCTCCACATTTCTCCCTCTGAATTTACTTTCTACAGTCATATAATACAAAATATACCTTTGAAAAACTGATCTGATGATTTCATGGAGCTTTAAAATGTGTTAATCCTTCTGAGATTTGAAAATTACAACAGGGTTTCAAGAAAATCTTGAAAACAATGCAAGTTTTCATATAAGAAATACCCTTTGTTTTCCTCACAAATTATTTTAGAATGCCATCACTATAAAAGTAAAAGGTGAGGCCATCCAAAGAACACCAGTTATGACATAGATCGGAAATTTCAAGTGCCTTCTCTATTATTGATGGTGATATGACAGTTTGGAGGATTCATCAAAGACTAATTTTACAAGTTCATCATAAAACTGGAGAAAAGGTTCATTTGTTTTATTTCCTTCATTCTGATGATAATCACCTACTGGATACTTGTAAATCATCTCTGCCCAAGGTTGACCTTTAAAATGAAAAGCCACATGCCACAAGAATATCATCCTGGTGATGATTTTCTGAATCAGCTGGCCCCGTCCCTCTGCTATTGCAAGCAAAGAGAAAACATTTTGGTGTGAAAGTGCAAGAACAACGGCAAGCCATCTTAGTCCATGTGATTACTAAGAATTCAATTTTCCCCGTTTTGGAAGGAATAAGGGAGGACTGAGCATACCTAAGGAAATATTAGAAACATTAGACCTAATGATTTTTCTCAAGAACCACTTTTTTAATAATGAATTATGTCTTGAACCTGTGGGTACCATTTCCACACAAAGGAAAAGGTAGCATGTGGTTGCCTTTCCTTATATAGGAACAGGTAACTTTAGTTCTAATTCAGTGTATCTTTTTGCAGGTCTTAAGTACAGTCCGGGAAAATGTGCTTTATCAAATACTAGCATTCTAGCTTTTAAAGAAAAGAATAAATATACCTGTTTCCTGAGCAATAAAATATTTTCCTCTTAGTCATCCAAAAATAACAACTCAGACTGAAGGCATGAGGGCACTTGACTCAGGCCTTTTTTCTTCCTGATGACTTTTGGTTTTTACAGTTTACTTAATCTGCTACAAACTGAAAAATCAATATGTTCATATTTTACCTTAGCTGCCCAGTGCTTGCCTCTATATATCTTCCTGTCAGATAGAAAGCTGAGAAGGTGATAAAGAATCTTGAACGTGGAGTAGTATGTTTCACGATGTAGATGTGTTATAAAAAAAATAAAAGACACACCAAGTCAATCAGTCTCCTACCAAGAGGTGAACTGCATTTAATTTTGATTTTGGCAAGACCTTGAGCTGACCAGTGTGGTGGAAGAACCTAGCCCATTTTCATGTTTTTGTACTTGAATGAAAAATGGCAAAAGATAGGAAGACAGTGTTTCTTTAACTCGATTTCAGCCAGGTTTGTATTTGAGATAATTAAACAGAGATTCAACAGTAATGGCAAACTAGTGATCACAGTATCTGTTCTAGATCCTGTAACTGTATAAGCTTCCTGCATCTTTCCCTCTATACTCCTACATTACAAAAAGCAGTAACAACAGCCATTGAAGAGAAAACATGCCAAATCATCTTCTCAGATTACCCTGTGGATTTTTCACTGCTGTGCTTTTGTGTACAATTTTTATCCGTGTCTGACAGCATAAGGATAGTCTGTGTTATATTTTGAAAATACAGGTACTGTGTTCCAGGGAATATGTATGATTGCCACAATCCTAGGATCAACAAAATGAGATCTAAATGTTTCAATTTCAAGAATCTATCAATCAGGATGTAATTTTAAGGGATAAGGAAACTTATGTTCAACACTAGCACACACAAAAAAAATAGCAGGTATGGATATCTGAGGAATACCATAGATTATATTACTATAGTGCATTACTATAGCTTTGTTCCTATAAAGTTTATTAAAGAACAAAAAAAAAACCCAAGCTACTAATGCTCTATAGAAGTAATTATTAAAGTTCACTTCCTATCATTTTGCTCAGCAAAGTTTGAAGAGATGATTAGATACAAATCCAAATTTTTTGCTTGTTAGTTTGCCAATTTCCATACAATCTAATAGTGAGACTGCTAGATTATTACCCAAAAGTGGTTTTCTTCTAATTAATTTTAGTTTTGTTCTTATCCCTGCATTAAATGTTCCCTTGTTTTGATCAGCAATCAGTGATCTGATCCAAACCATTTGTCATGATATGTGAGAGCTTTTTCATATCTTCACAGTCTTTCTCACCCTCTGTGATATGGTAAATACAGATCTCTTGACAATTTAAGCACCTCTGAATACTCAGTTTCAATCCTAAGAATCACCATTTTTTTTTGTGAGTACATAAATCTTATACCCAGTTCTCACTGTAGAAGCCTGAAATAGAGGCCACACATAATACAGAAGCTGAGACATTCATACTTGGTTGTCTTAATATTCACTTAAAAATTTGTTAATGTTCAACCCTGTTGAAAGCTGATCTTTTTTATTAATTGCATGACTATTGTTTTAACTGTAATTTAGTATACATTTTAGCCCAGCAAACATGCCGCGCAGCAGTTGGTCATTTGTACCAGCTGAGTTAAAGTTGACATGCTTACCTGTGGGGTTTTGAAGACATGAGATCTTCAAATTTGGCATTGCATGAAACCACCTACAGCTTCAAAATTAAATTTGTAAATGTAGAGGTTCGCCTGTAAGAGGTAATTATTCACAGTACAAATACGGACAAACAACTATTATTTTTCATTTGTGGCATTTAGGAAAAATAGCCTTTATTTTTCAAAATACTCAGTATTTTAAATGTTTCAGTGAATATTACAGGGAAATGATTGGCAACTCTGTTATTTCTGTGTTGATCTATAAGTGTTTGTAATTGGTATTGATAAATTATAATTCAGTTTCATGGCAGAGAGGGAAGAGGATCTATTGATTTACTGGATGATGAGAGACTTCTAATAATTGCTAGGTGAACTTTATGCATATGATTCCACCCAGCTCCCATATTCAGTCTCCTATACGGAAAAAATCACAAACTGGAACTCAACTGTAGTATTGTTTTGCTATTTATAATGTCTAGAAATTTTAAGTAGGATTTATACAAATTACAAAATTACAGATATTTCCTCTAATCTGGAGCACATACACAGATTGATAGCATATTTAAGGATAAAAATATGCTTATGTCATTAATCTTAAAAGAGTATCACTGTAGAGTTTATTGCCTATTAGCAACTGCTGACCTCTCAACAAGATTTGTACATAGGTATTTTGTATGTCTGTAAAAGTAACAATCTTGAAAAAGCCTATAAGCTTTTAATAAGTAATTTTAGAAGCAATGGAGAAAAATAATATTGGTAATATTTTTTTTTAAATGCTGTGAACCACAGTTATCATTTATTATTCAAACCTTTTGTTTCTAATATTTTTTTTTTATCTCTAGCGTTTATACTCAAATATTATGGCTTGACATTTTTCTGCATCCCTAAACTAAAATTAGAATCACCCCTTTGTGCTCAGACTAAGTGGCTAAGAACTTTAGAGAACCATCCACCACCTGAAAACCTTGAAACACATTTTATAAACCATTCAGATTCTATCATAAACCTGCTTTAACAGCATATTGCTTTGTTAATACTTTTTGCAAGGGATTGTTTTTCTTACCTAATTTTTGCTATGGCTTCACATTATACAGATGCTGCACTTTTGTCTTCCTCTGAAATGCATGTTTGCGGGCTCTTTGTTTTTTACCTTTCTTTGTTTACTTTTTCAAGGAAAGATGTCTTTTTCCTACCAAGCCACCAAAAGGTGCTACGGTGGAAATGGAGCCAAATGAGGTTCCTGATGTTTTAAAGACAGTTTTAGGCATACTGTGCCTTTTCATGACGTGATCAATTCTTCTAAATGACAATTTTATAGCTGTTTATTTGGATTACACATTTATATTTTCATACATTTACATTTTGTCCAAATTTTGTTTTGCTGTTTCATTTATATACCTTAAATTATATACTTCAATTATATACTTGAATATAATTTAAAGCAGAAAAATATTAAAAGGTTAATGCCTTTTATCTAATATTTTCAAACTGTTTTGTTAGTATTAATGTATGTTACTTTACAGCATTTTTTCTGGCATAGATAATCTTTCCATTTCAAAGCATTTAGCAGACTGGAAAATAGATGTACAGTAGGATTAAGCAGCTTGCCCAAGATTAAACAATGAGTTTCAAAGCTACTTTTATGTGAATAGGAGGAGCACAGCTAGATATACGTCCTCTGTGTGTGTGAAGATAGCAATTTATGCATCAGATGAGTACAGGATTGGCAGACAGTGTGCTTTTTTATCTATAGTCTTCGATGGGTATCTGTAAACCACAGGTGGTTGGTAGACTGCGGCCTGGCATCCATGAATTCAGAGTATATTTACACCACAGGTACTGGAATGACTGAAGCTTCCATTTGCAGATGTAAATTTGAATTACCTGGCTGGGACGCTAAGCAGCAGTATAGTCATGGCAACAAGGAATTCAGCATGGCTGGCTGTGCAGATGCTTAGCTCATTTATAGATGGTGCTGAGCTCTGTCCTGTTGTGTGTACAGAGTTGGAAATGTGAGAATTTGACAAAAAACACTGCATATGTATCTACATTGGGAGCAGTCATTCCTTGGACTGTGGAGAAGAGAAACCTTTGAGGACTGTGTTCCAGCTCTTAGATTTCCTGTTCTGGCTCAGAAGACTGAGAAGATGAGCACTTCTGAAATTCCTACCTGGGTACAGTGAACTGCAGCAAGACTACAACAAATTGTTGTGCTTTATTAGTGCAATATACCCCCCCCCCCCTTCTACATTTAGACATCACCCTGGGCAATGTTACAAAGATACCCCAGTGAACAAGTGCTAACTATACTGACAGTAAGTCAAAAAGCAACATGTGGTGCATAAGTATAGATATAAATTCTTTTCTGGATTCTTTTGGTATCTCTCCTTCTACATTTAAATTTTGCTCTTTGAGATCCTGATTGTAATTCTAAAAAAGTATTCATTTGGTTTCAAGAGTATTTGAATAAAGACTGAACCAAAGTGAGAATAACAATTATTGCAGTTTCAACAAGAAATGCACTGAGATCAAATAGAAGCACAATGATAGGTGGGTATCTATGGCTTTCTTTAGCTCCTGTAATGACATCTGATGTCTGGAAAACCATAATTGTGGAGCACACACTGATTATTTTGATGGGAAGAATTATCTTGTTTCTGTTTATATTATACACGTTTCTAGAGATCTGTGGCCTGTCATACTCTTACAGGCTGAAATCAAGATACAATTTTGAGACTTTCTTCCTCTGTGCAATCCAAATTCCTGTGGGGATTTTTTTGCCATTCATTCCTACCAGTGTTCTGAAAAGAGTAACATACAAAAGTAACAAATGTGTTTTTACAGAAAGACTTAAGAGGGTACAGATCATTAGGAAATGCTACCTTCTGATTCAGAACAGAATTATGACATTGTCCTATGGAAATGGAAGCAAAAAGCCACAATTTTCCTGTGGCTGTAGGACAAAGTATTCACATACTGAAATTAAAATTTCTGACTTCCAATCACCTGCACTTATTGCCTGGCAGAACTGGCCTTTCTGCAGCACCCAATTACCTAGGATGGGTACACAGTCAGGTGGAAGTCCATGCTAACGTCTCAAACTCCTCACTTTATGCCACTTTCCTGACTCTAAAACTTGTTCCTGCTGTTACAGAGAAAAAAAAAAATCTTTTTGCACAAGATTTTTTCCTCCTAGCAGCATCTGGTTAAAAATTCCAACCTTTACTCCTTATTTGCATGTAAAAGTAGGATAGTATGTGTAGTATGTGTCTCAGTACTTGACCGAAAGTAGCTGAAGCAGCTATCAATACATCAAAAACATACAGAAGAGTAATTCTTCTGAAAAAGTTTTCAACATTGCCTCTGTCTTATTTTTTGTGTTTTTACAGAATTGTTAGCATATCTATCTGTGAGAGACAGCAAGTGAAGTCAATAAAGAGGTTAAACAACAGTGCAAAACACAGAGGTTTTCTTGAAAGAAAAGTTGAATTATTTCTGCCTTCTGGTGCTGTAAATGCCTAGGACTGAAAGAATGAGTAACTAGACACAGGCAGAATTTGAACTAGACAAAGGACAGAATTTGTTATGCAAACCAGGGAGACTTTGCTCCAGAAAGGTAAGAATTCATGGCATATTGCCATGAACCCCTTGAGCATTATGCATTGAGAGTGCAGGGAGAGTAAAGCCATGAAAATAAATCATTTTTTTTATCTATGATTCATCAGAATATTCTAATGCTAGTCTAAAGGATTGCATAAATATTGTGCATTTCTTAAATGCACAGTGTGTATCATACAAGTTGCTCAGTGAATTAAAAAGAGACCAAGCTGCTTCAGGCTTTAATATAAATTCTGTTTAAAACTTAAGTCTCAGATGCAGTCAATCTAACTTCATGTATTAAGTGAAGTACTTCACAAAGGGCCCTCATCACCCTAGGCTATCCCTCTAATCAGTGCACTTCCACATCATGAGTGTGATGGCCTGAATTACCTGGAGGAAGTGCTTTCTTCTTTCCACTGACTCTAGAGAGACCCTGTGGAAGCCAAGCATCTCAATTAAATGTCTATAGTTAGATGAGAGCAACTTAAACTTGAATGCATCAAAAATTTGCACGTTTTGAATGCTCAGTGTGTCACTGACTAGTAGATGCTCTTCAGATATCTTTGTAAGATGGGCTAGACTTCTTATACCTTTAAATAAAGAAAAACTAGATGCCCCCTCAGATTTCACAGTGATAATCTATTTTTGCCCTGGAGCCAGCCAGTATCAAGTAATGAAATTCTAAATGGTGGAGGCAGATGCTTTTTCCACTTCCATAGTATGATTCAGTACTGATTAAAAATGTGTTACACATACTTTTCGATGAAGACCTTCCCATGTCAATATTTCCTCATTTTGTGTTTCTCAAGCTTTGCAGTTCCAGCATTTTTCTTCCAATATTTGCATTTCCTTGAGGGGAGGATTTTTAAGTTACTTCTGCTACCAGTCTTTTCTACTCTACATGGTAGTTTCTGCCTTTGTCTTCCAAACATCAAAGAACAGCTCAATCTATGTCTTATTTCAGGAGGGCTTATGCCATTTTGTACAGTTCCCTGATTGACTATTATCTACTGTGTGTGGTACTGGCCAGAAGTGCACCAATGTTTTTTTTTTTTTTAATTGTCTAATTTCAACACTTTGAGCTCCAGTTCAACAGCAAAATTAGAAATGTGAGGGGCAAGATCTTAACTGTCTGATTCAGTTATTAAAATAGATTATTTCCAAAATTTGACAAACTTCAGGTTTCTCTCTATTGTAGTTGAAATAATTTAGTCTTTCCTGTATCCTAGTGCCAAAACCTTTTCCTTATTCTACTTGTTAAACAGTGTGTGTGCATGTGCACAAATGTGCTTTCCTACAGCCAAGAAACTCCAGAATTGCTTTCCTCGTGATCTGTCCCATTTCTTTGGGCATTCTTTGACTATTTGTACCAAGCTCCACTCTGCTTCTGTTGTAAGCACTCCTAAACATATATTCATGTACACTGAGAAAACTGCTAAAACCACCCTTAGAGTTTAATAAGAGTAAGAGGCAAGCCAGAATGGGGTCCATAATTCCACAGAAATGTCAACAGTGAAACACAGTTTGTGGACAAAAAGTCATAATATCATGCAATTTCTATTTTGTTTAATAAAATTCAACTCAGTGCTCCCTTTTTGTCATAGTTAGAGGGGCTGGGACCAGTTTATCGTTATGTGGTTAGAAGCAAAACTGTGTATTCCATACTCTCTATGTCATTGCTCACGGGCTGCT
>JANHFX010017322.1:0-13552 GCA_027560015.1 Chloroceryle amazona | reverse complement strand
TAGAGAAACAATAAAGTTGAACATGATTGCAACTCATATTGAGTCAGGATCATTGTTCCCAGGCCTTTTCCCAACATTGCGGTGTATCTAATATCTTAAATATTGTTGTTGTGTTGGACAAGGTAAATGCTGTCAAGTTTCCTTTTCCTATTTTAACAGTCTCTGGCTCTAGAAAATAATCTAATTGGATTTTATTGATCCTGATAATTTCTTCACTATTCTAGGAGAGGACAGGGGTGCACTTTATTAGTTTTATAGAGAAAATACATACAGAAAATACAGATTCTGTTTTCACTTAAAGACTTCACCAAAGCAAAACTTCCCCATGTGGTACCAATGGTCTTTGTAGTGAAAAGGGCTTATGGGGCATCCAGTGTTCCTCTAGTTCAGAAAATGTGGGTGTCAACCAAGAATGTGTTTCTGGCAATGAAATCTGCATCAGTGATCATGCAAAATGGCAATTAACTGGCACTTGAATGAAGATGTGCACCAAAGTATTGAAGAAGACATTCGGTCTTTACCAAACAGACTGTCTTTCAGGTCTCCGTGTAGACAGACTGTACTACCCCCATTGTATAGACACAGTTATGTTTGAGACATTAGATAAAAATAAAATAATCTATTTCAGTATATGTACATTCCTTCATATTAGCTGTTTTAATGTCCCACATTTTGGTGATGTTAACGTGTAAATAAGAAATAAGACCTACCCGTGAAGACAACAGACATTCATTTTCCAAACAGCTCTGGTGATTGAGAAGTCATTTCTCGTCAGCTCTTTTCTGTGTCCTTTTTTCTGGAATAACAGATCCAAACTGGATGGTCTTCAGCCCTTTTCAGAAATGTCTCCTGGATTAATGTACAAGACAATGAAAGTTGTTGTAAAACATCCCTGATAAAATAGATTATGGAAGGTGCACAGTATACCCCGTGATAACTGCCTCTTGTTTCATGGTGAAAAGGTGTTGAGAGAAGAGCACCTTCTGACAACACCAGCTATAAATATGTCTCTCTGTGTCCTTCATCCCTGTGTGCCTGATGTATCTCTGTCCTGATCAAATGTTTTACTGTCAGCAAAAGAAACTACTTAGTTTAGTGAGTATAATGTATAACATTGCTCTGAAGAAAAAAATCATGGTAAAATATCATATGGCTTATAAAAAGAAAAGTGAGTTTCAGCACAGTAGAAAATTGCTGGCCAAAGTACATTCAGTTGCCTAAACATGACTACTCCTGTTTTAAGGGATCTGTGGTATTTGATCTAGCTGCTGCTTCAAAGTGCACAGTTCTGCAAGCGTTGTATCTTACCTGTCAGCCCCATACAAATGCCTCAGGAACTTTAGGGCACCTCAGATGACACCTGATGTCAAGCCATTGAATCCCACCTCATTGTAGGTTTTCCTGTCGAATGAATTTATCAATCCAAACTTTACTTAAACTTGAATGGAAAAACCTTTTAAACTCTATTTTTTTTTTTCATAATCAATATTCTGCATGGAAAATATTACATCTATTAATAGAACAGGTATGCAGCAATGTTTATTAAATCCATTCAGAGACTGATTAGTACATTTAATATGTTTACAAAAAAAGCTGACAAAAGGAAGCTAATAAATGTCTGATGAAAATGCTCAACTGAAACAATCAATGTGATCATTTCAACTTCATGAGATTATTGGTTTTCTTCATATGCTTAGTACCAAAATGCCCAAATGATTTAAGTGCAAATTTTGTTTTTTTGATTAATAGGGGAAATATCTTACATTATATTCTTTGTTTGCCTCTTATGGAAGGAAGGAAAAAAGATAGGTCATCTGAAAATATTCTTTTTCTTTTAGGGGAAACTTTAACATGGTGAAACATTTGAACTTTCATAGCAAAGGGGAAATTGAAAACTGTAGGGACAAAACAGAAACATATGCTGTGTAAACTGTGTAGAAAATAAATATCTGCACTCAATATCTTTGTCATTAACAGTGAAGCTCTAGAAGTAGATGGATCTCTTGGCAGGATTTTGCCTAATAATTCCTGCTGTGGTAAAAAATCGTTAGAAAATAACGTGTATTTGACCTATACTGAATGTTCCTTTTTTATTAGCTAATGATCTAAAAAAACCATGCTAAACAAACAAGGCCCTCCAGGTTTGCTTTGCAGCTGTAGGTACCTGTGTATTTTTACTTGTGTTGTCTCATTAAAGCCAAGGCATAATTTAACTTCAGAAAAGTCACTGAAATGGGTGATGTTACACCTTTAATTGTTATGATTGGAGTCTAATATAAACTGCAGAGAAAACAACAGGGATTATAGCTTTCATTTTCTAATCAAAGACATTTGACACATCTGGTGCTGATTATTATATCAGCAAATATAATTATATTTTCTTAAACTTAAGTGAAAAACAGTACCAGAATTATAATACCAGAGTCATAAAAATGTACTTTTCCATTTTCTTAATGAAAGTCACCTTGTATCAGATAAGAATAAGAATAAACTACCTATTGATACTTTGAGTTCTTTCTACTAAAAAGAGACTCATTATGTAAACTCATCTGCTGGGAACTGCATAATACAGTGGCTGCACTTAAAATGTTACTCCTAAACTGGAAGATTTTACTGTTTTGAGGAATATTTCCTCAATTGTCTCAACCTGCTAAGGACCAAATGCAGAGCAGAATGTGTAATAAAAAAAATGAAAATGAGAGGTGTAAAATGATTACAAGCACAAGAAGCATAAAACGCTGAGAATTGTTAGTTTTGTACAAATAACTCCATTATTATCACCTCAGTTTCATGAATCTTTATTTCTGCTGTGGAGATTTCTCTACAGTGAATGTTAAGGGACAAGAAATTGGCCAAGACCAGAATAATTTTGAGACTGTGATGAGAGATGTGGTATATAGGAAACATTTTTCTTTAAGTTGAAAAAAAAAAAAAAGGTATAATTGGTTAGACCAGAAAAAAAAAATAAAAATCAAAGTATGCCCATTCTGAAAAAAAAATGTGCCTTGTTTCTCTCAGATTTATTGCTGCAACATGACAGTCCAGCCTCCTTTCATGGATAAGTAAGACAAATAATGGGCAGCTAATAAAAGGCTCCACTGTTTGAAGACAAAGCCCAGTCTAAATAATGCACTACCATGTATCAGCCACAAAAGATTCTTTGATATGACAATGTTATTGTAAAAATAAAGATTATTCAGAACTTCTGCATGTGCCCCACATTCTTGGTTCTGAAGGGTGAGCACAGTGCTGCAGATAAAAGCTATCTGACTAGAAAGTACAACATTAATGCAATTTAATATAAACCTGTCTCAAAAGTTATCAAAGAACCATGTTGTGGAGGCTGTGAAACATATACCACTGTAATTAGATTTGTCAAATATTCAAGTTTGAAATTATTGTTAAGTGTCCAGGCTAGAGAGTAACTCAGAGCCAGCACCAAGGATCTGCAGCATGCCTTACATGCAAGCAGGATGCTCAGATCTAGTAAAAGTATTGGACCACCAGGACAATTTTCTTTTCACTTCCATCTCAAACCAGTGAGATAGATTTTCTGCATCAGCAGTTCATTCACTGTTGGGCAAGACTAATGCTGTCTGCATTTCAGTCCAGGCAAAACCAGCAAATCTAACATTGCCAGATTTGGTGAGAGTTTGTTGCCTTCAAGTTGTCCCCACAACAGCAATAATTATTCTAGCTCAGAATTATGTCATTAAAGACCAAAAAAACCCAGTTCGATTTGTATAAAGTTTTCTTTGACTTTGAAATTAGATTGAAGGAATAGGGAAAAGAATTCTTTCAGTAGGAAATGAAGCACGCACTTATCAATAGTTGATCACACCATTTTAGGAAAGAGAAATTATTTTACTCAAGGAAATAAGGTGCTGTTGTCATGAAAATTTGTGCTTTTAATAACCTAAAAGGAAAGCACTAGACCATGTATCCTGAGTTAGTGTACCCATTGTGTGAAGTAAATGCATCCTCATTGGATGTAAGGCTGCAAATGTATAAAAGAATAGAAACAGAAGAAAATGCCTTCAACAAGAATAAGAGACCCCAATTTACATGTTAAAGATAAGGGTTTATGAAGCCTAAAAAGTTAAGTGAGTAAGGAAATAATGTGGCATGGCTGCATGAACACCTCAAATAACTTGCAGGAAATGTCCTTAATTACCAGTGCTAAAGAGAGAATTGTAAACCAAGGAATTTGACATTCTTTCATTTTGATGTAGAAGAGTTAAGACTATTGATATTTTTTTGCCTTGATTTTAATTTTATAACGGTTTTGTGGCCACTAAATTTTTGTTTGTTTGTTTGTTTGGATTTTTTTAATAGTAGTAAGACCTGTTTGAGTTGTCCAAAGTACTAATGAACAACGGCTTTCTTCTCTTATGGAGATACATATATACACACATACTTTCATATGTGTATATATGGATCCAGATTTGTATGCCCATACATACACATATAGATTTTTACTGTTTTACTAGAACACAGATGATGTATAAAACTTGGAAAGTGTGTTTGTATTATTATGAAGGAAAAAGCTTCTAAGTTGATTGACAATCAAGATATAAAGAAAATAACAGAACATGTTGTGAGTAGTCACAATATATCCTTATACATATGTTTAGGCAAACAGTAACTAATACCAGAACAGCTTGAAGAAGCTATTTAGAAAACCTTAGTTTTCTTAGTAAGAAAACAAGTCCTAAAATTCCTTCATATGTAGCCATTTACTATAGTCTGTGCATACTGTATTGTAACTTTAACCTCTAATAACACATTTTCTACCTATAACGTGTCAAGGTTCAATACAAGGCTTCCTGATGGAATGCTTGCATTGTTTCCAACTTCTTTACTGTGAGCCAGAATGTATCTGATGCTTCTCCAGAGATGCTAGTCATATAGTTATGGGATTTACCTCTTCCGGTAAAAGCAACTTCTTCTTCCACTCCACAAAATACAGTTTCTGGACCTTCCTGAATGTATTGTCTAAATATGTGACAATGCCAACCAGCTAAGAAACTCAAGGGAATACATACCTATCAGTACAGATTTTCTTGTCATTAGGAGTGTGTGTGCATGTTTATTTTCTGATCATTGCAGATTTCAGAAAATCACCAATAATCATGCCCATAAGGCTGTCCCTGTAAGCTGGACAGCTTTAATTATTTGTTTTGAAGACATCTTCTAGTGCCTTCACTGGCACTCATTCATTTTCTTATCAGCACCTCAAGAGTAAACTCTGCCTACTGGAAGGGAGCTTATGTTTCTATGTTTTCTATGTTTCTATCTGCATGTATCTCAATATGAGATCCACACATATCATCTACCTGCCCATGTACCTCAGTGCATGTATGTCTCTTTATTCTTCTGCATACATTATCTATTTAGAATATAAGTATTGGGAAGGTTTGCAGCCAGGGTCAATGAAGTCAGTAAGAGGCAGCCCTTAATTTCAGTGGTATACTTTATGTTACATATTCATAATTATTATGTATTCACTAATTGGAGACAATATTCACTTGTTAAGCAGCAAAGAATTCTACAGAACTGCCATACTGATGATGATGAAGTTTGTTGATGCCTTGATCCTTGTGTTGGTGTTCTGTCAGTGAAGTCTTATAAGCCTTTCATGCACCAAAGACGGTTGTTCATTCTCTTTAGGTTTCTTATAACATTATTTCTCTGATTTACAGAAAATCAGTTCAAGACCTTCATCTGTATGGAATTGTTAGTATCCAGTATTTATTCATCTCTCTGAGTAAGAATGTACCCCTCCACATCTTTTTGGGTGGATCTGTATCCTGTATCATTATTAGATTCCTTACTTGAGCTTATAATATTATATAAAATTGTATTTCCTATTGGTTTATCAATAAGAGATACTGACATATAATTATTCACTTTTTCCTGATTTGCATCATGCCATGAAAGAAGAAATGACAATGTCCTAATTTCCCTTTATTTACATCCTCCTCATCAACATCAAAACACCTTGCAAAAGGAGCTGGAACAGAAAGGAGTACAGAAAAGCTTTTAGTTCTTGATGTCTTAAAGTGAGTGGATTAAGCGATTTTTCCCTTGCCACTTCATTATCATCACAACCCCCTTTAGACTCTGTCTGTCAGCTACTTGTGATGTGCGTAGGTTGTCCTTTGCTGAAGCTGGTCCCTATCTTCTAACACAGCATTGGGTTTAATTTTACCAGATGTTTGGGATTTCAAATCTCTCTTTGATCTCTAAAACAACTTTTTCTGAAGAGGTGATAAAACTAATGAATTGTAAATCACCTTTGATGGTCCTGAGATTTTAGTACAGGTATTAGAAAGGATAACACAACACTCCACAGGAAGTTGAAGCTCTTTGAAAACCACTGTAAAGCTTCATTCTAAAAATACTGTTCCCAGAGAAGACCTAATTGTCTGGGAAAATAGTACTTATATTCAGTTGTTCTTGTAAAAGTATAAAGAAAAATATTTATAACATTACAATGTTTCTGTTCTGAATGTATAGTTCCTGGCCCTGAGGGCACCATAGGACCTACCATCCCTGTCCCCTGAGGCTCCCCAAATCTTGCTTATGGCCCAGGACTCCCTTTAAACCCTCTGAGGAAATCAGCCCCTGACCAGTGATGCTGAAGTAGGGCAGGTCTCCAGCTCCTCATATCCCTGCCCTGCCTGGCTGTGGACCCCACTGAACCAGGCCCACTTGTGGGCCCACATCCAAGCCCAACCCTGTCCCATCCTCATCCCTAGGGACATGCCCAATGCCCGGGACTGGGGCTGCCCTGGAGCCTCCTGGCTTCCTTGTTCCTGTCTACATTGGTGGGATGGAATGTGGCCTTTGTGGCACCCTGACAATATATTTTCATTGGCTTCAAACTTCATTGGTCAGTCAACTTTTTAGATCAACAGCTGAAAATGTTATGAGAGAAGTACAGAAAAGCAGAGACAACATATGCAAGGGGAGAGGAAAAGAAAAAATCTTACTCTTCTAGAATAAGAAGACCTAGAAAAACATCTTGGAAAAATTAATATTAAAAACTGAGGTTTTCTCAGGAAGATGACACTGTACAGCATGGATGGAGGTCTGCAGCGATCTTTTGGAAGGAAATGACCTGGTCTTTTGTACAGCAGGTGGCTTTAGCTCAGAAATCTTTTATACACATTAATATAACACTTTACTAATCCACTACATACTGTCTGCAAGGACTGCTTTCTGAATGATCTCTTCTTTACAGTGTTTCTCCAGTTCATCTATGCTTTTTCCTCAGTTACTTGAACATCATCTGTAAAGCTTGGGCTGATTGCATTGATATTTGACTTAATGAGACTTAGGATGTTCCCAGGACATTTCTTGTTTTCATTTTGTGACATAGTAATGCCTGCTTAAAGTGAGATACACCTGTCCATGAAGACATGGACTATTAATCTCCCTGCCACCTCTTGTGTCCCTAGGGCATCAGCCACCCCTCAGGCAGAGGTCAAAGGGAGTCTGTGATTAATATTTTTCAGTCAACCGGCTCCTATAATTTAATGTGCTTCTTCTAAGGTCTCCGCATATCTCAGTCAACATCTGTTTCCTCTGACTGCAAAGGGGTCATGGTTACATCAGTGAACAGTATAAACAGTATCTATTTGATATTCTGGTTCCTCTCTTGTGAGCTATGTTCCGCAAGGACAAACAGGTCAGGTGACTGCTGTAGATAGAGCTCGAGATTTCTTCTCTCATGGGAACAACAAAGCTTGCAAAGGCAAAAGACCATTCCATGGATGGTCTAGAAGAGATGCACTATCAGGCAACCAGGATGATTTTGTGGGTTTTGGTGCTACTGAGAAAGCTATCAACTAGACTGAAATTGCTCCTGGAGGCAAAGACACACCGTCACTGACATGGTGAATTAGTTATAAAACATTCTTATTTCTATTCCATCTAACATAGCTATTTTGGAATTTCTTTGTTTAAAAAAATAAAAGTTCTGTTTATATTTCAATCAGTCCAGTTTTTTGTTGTTTTGGGGGTTTTTTGGTTGGTTTTTTTTTTGGTTGTTTGTTTTGTTTTGTTTTGTTTTTTAGTTTGGTTTAATTTAGTTTAGTTTTGTTCTTTAAGGTTAAAGACCTCTTGCTCTTTCAGAATGGGTTTGGGTTTGTTTGTTTGTTTGTTTGTTTTTTCCCATGAAAAGTCCTAGAAATACCTACCTCAAAGCTTTGACTGACTAAAAAACCTGTCAAAGTCACCAAGGCAGAAAAAGATCTGTGACCCTAGTGCAAGACAACTGAGAATTAACCTGGCCAAGTTTTGCCCTTTTGTTTGAAATGGTAGTGCATAGGAGGGGACAACTTCCACTGGATCAAAACTAAAGTATAGATGCCACACACTACTTAACACACACTTCCCAGAGAAATTTCCAGATCACAAAGAACTTTTAAAAAAGATTGCCCCTTTTTGCACCATTTCTTTCCTGTTTTTTCTATTTTTTGTGATATGTCCCTTATTCTCTCCTAATATTGCTTACCAGTCTCATGATTCAGAAGTCTATGCATAGGCCACCACTTTCTTAGGTATCTACTACTCAGGTAGCATCTTCTGCCTCTGGTAAAACTAGTGGGACAGTGGGATGTTTTTTCTCATATACCTGTATCTTTCACTTTTGGGAAAGCTAGATCTTAGAACTATTTGAAGTTCCTATTGACCATCCCTCTCACAATGTTGAAAGCCCCAGTGGGGGTCCCCACTTTTGCTAAAGTTTGCTTCTTCTTCCTGGATAGATGTTTGCACCTTTTGCTTGTCTGGATCTTTGAAAGTGATAGATTTTAAGAGAAATATATATTTTGGGGATATCCTAGAGGGTTCCTAGACTGAAAGGTTCTGCCACTGGAGTTCGAGAACTCTTAGATGTACCTTCAGAAAGTCACTTTTCAGAAATCAGAAGTGAATGTGAAGGATGGTAACTGAGCCTCTTGTGGATAGAAGAGAGGAAACAATTTTCAGTTAGCATTCAGGAATGCAGAGGGAGCACGTAGGGGAGTATGTGAAGGACATGTGAGCTACTATCTGCTGAGTCCAGGCAATTTTGAATTGTGGTTGCAAAAGCAGAGGAGTTAGCTGTTGGACAATTTGTTTTAGCTGAGGCGTGAGATGAAGCTGACTTAATACATGACTTTGGTGATGGGGATAGGCTCTGAAAACTTGTCAAGGGTATTGATGAATCCTGCATTAGTTTTGCAGGTGTCCATCAAATTAATGGTATAGACCACCTGTCAGCTGACACTGTACTGTGTCCCATGATCTATCCACAGCCTTCTAGAAATTCTGACTTTTCAGACAAATTCATGTCTGGTCCAGCTCTCATCTTAGAGTTCTGTGGGAAAAATGATGACCTCTGTTCAGTTGCAGTCTACCTTCATGAATTTACACAGGATCTGGTCTGTGTGGACTGACTGCCCATGCATGAAGAGCAGATAGTTGGTCTTCAACAGATATGTTTATGTGGTTTGCATGGTTTCTGCATCAACAAAGACATAAAAGAGTAGTAGTACTGTAAATTTTGGATTAGGGACAGTGTTTCTTGGTGTTGGCTTTATCCATAACATCTGGGAAGCTGAAGCACTGTCAGAGGGATTTGGTTTCTAGGACAAGGTAGCTTCTGCCTAATATCTAGCTTTTAAATCTGCCTAGGCAATTACATTAGGGAGATGAAGCTGACTGATAAAAGTTTAAAGTTGTATAGATTCTTAGACAGTTTGTGGAAGATGTATGTCTCTGGACTCTAGATCTATTCATTGAATATATACATTAAAAAATTATTAAGTAAAATAATTAATTTAATCATAATTAGATTTGATAGTATTTTTAGACATTGAGAATATTTTCTCCAATTGCTATGGGGTCACTTGGTAATTAATGGAAAGTTATGTTTACCATGAAATATTGAGACACAGATGATGATTTATCTTTTTTTCCTGAGACTCTGAAAGAGTCTAACCTTCATCTCTTCCACAAATGGAATAAATGAACAGGCAACTGTCTTTTAGTCCTACCAAAAAGGTAAGCACAAGATCTATCAAGATAAAAATAGAGAATTCTCTTAGGTTTGGTTCCTAATATACAACAAAATTGTGAAGAAAGAAAGGAAGAAAGAAAGAAAGAAAGAAAGAAAGAAAGAAAGAAAGAAAGAAAGAAAGAAAGAAAGAAAGAAAGAAAGGTAGGTTTTGGTTTCTTTTTTATTTCCTATAGGTTTCCTTAGCTCAGCTAAACTGGTTGAATAATTTCACTAAACAGTATTATCTTAATGCTGAAATGTTACATAATATGCCTCCTCACTAATGAGTTTAAAGTATGACGTTTTCTGGAGTTGAATAATATAAGCTCACCCCTCCAAACATGTCCCTACATCCTCTATTGTATGTTTAGCAATGACTCCTGAGCTTTAGAGCAGAGAAATCATGGCATGAGTGGAAGTTCCCTTATTGTCTCCAACCTAAGCAATCTGGCTGTAATTCTGGGTATTACAAGATCTTACTTAGTGCATTGCAGACCTCCATTTATACACAGACATGTTGCCACAGGTTTTCTATACTCTTATTTAGAACAAGTGATTATTCTTGATGGTCATGGTGTTTTTCTAGTCCAATCAAGCCAGGAGACTGAGACTATGACCAATGCATGACACCAACCTCGAAGACCCAATGTATATTATTGTCCACAAACAAAGATGCTTATAACTACCAAACTGTCAAAGTGCCAAAACTCTCTCCAGCTCCTATTGAATTAAGTCTGTGCTTTATATTTGTCAAAAATTGCTTATCTGGAAGCACAGTCTGTACCTAGAGATTTCACCCACTCAGACAGAGGTAATTATATTTAGTGGAAAGAATAATGCTTGGAACAACACTCTTTACAAGTGTTTTATTTTCATACATTTCAGCTCTCTGATCTTATTGTTTAGTCCTTGAAATCAAACAATGAGAAGCTTGAGAGGCCAAGTCAAAACAAATAGGTGATGACAGAATATTAGAGTCTGTAAGTGTATACAGGTGAGATGGAAAATCAGAAAGCTGAAAAGTTGAAGAGACAAGTCTATAGAATAAAAGGCAGTTTCAGAGTCTACTGTCACCATCTTTAGAAAATTATGTAGATCTGATTCATAATCAGCTTGGAAATGATAGGGAAAATGAGATGATGATGTTTTCTTATTTAATAACCAGAGAATGTGGTAGGCATAAATGAGTTATATTGCTATGCAAAAGGTTGCATAGTTTAGCCTTTTGCTAAAATTTCTGTGATCATCATTTTACACTCAAATTTTTACAATATCTTTTCTTCTGTCCTTCTATCTATTCATTTATCCACTATTTTGTGTAGTTTTGCCAAATGTATCTTGCAGTTATTCCATAATGACCAATGTAATGATTTATCTATCTATATGAGATCTCTCTCTTGCCTTTAAAAGGATAATTTGCTGAAAGAAGACAATCTCTTGTCTGAGCAGTTGCCAAAAGTTGTTCTTTTTATTCAAACCCCATTCATATTGCACCTACCTAAATCTGAATTTCTGTTGGAGTTCACTATTTTACCCAGGGAGGTGAGATTGTGACTCCTTAAACATGAGTCAGCAGTTGATACTATTGATGAACTGACTG
Source organism: Chloroceryle amazona (assembly GCA_027560015.1). NCBI lineage: Eukaryota > Metazoa > Chordata > Aves > Coraciiformes > Cerylidae > Chloroceryle > Chloroceryle amazona. Next base: position 1,904 of record JANHFX010017322.1, on the reverse strand, counting down.
CTTGGTTCTCAACATACAACTCTATCACTCATTTAGGGATGCTCAAAGTCATATCTGAATTACTGTAGAGACCTTGTGTATATATTTGCTACCTTAAAAAACTGATGTATTTGAAGTCTGTCAGTTGATGATACTTGGATATAACTGTGTGTTATGCAACAAAACACCAAGCATGCAGTGCACAGAAAATTTTCTGTTAGTCTGTAATAACACATCATTCTTTTGTTGAAGTTAAAAAGTTGCATTGAAAAAATACATTATCACTGAAGTGACATTCAAGTCTACCACATGACTTCAAAGAAAAGTCTAACTGAAAGATATATTTAACTGTACAGCATAGAAGAACAGATATGGTAAAATAAACAAGTCTTGTCACATTAAATTTTCCACAAATAAATCACAATAATGAAGGCTTGTCTTTCCCTTTCTTGCACCTAGGAAAATGTTCACTTGGAGAGGTAGTCATCAACAATGAATACCTGAATAAATATATAAATGCATAAATATTTTCTTTCTGATCTGTGTAAGATCAAGGAGGATTTTCCATACCTGCTGTAGCTACTTTCACTGTTAATAAAACTCTCTGACTCACTGTGGTGAAAAGACTAAATGTTCAGGACACGATTTCAGCTAATAGATTTAGAAAGTGTTCTGTTTCTCTGATAAAATAGAGATGAATGATTCTACTCTTTTTGTACTTAGGCAGCAGTAGACAAGCTCTACAAGAGTTGGTAAGATATGTTTGCTCTAAGCTGACAGATATGAGTTTCACAGTCACATGTTTTCCCCTGTATTTAAAACAGGCTGCAGTAAGACAATAATATGACTTGCATTGTGTTCCATTTTCGTTTTTTAATTCTATTTTTTTTTTAACTGCAAAACCACTTGTATTTTCTCTGAAATGCTAATATTAAGGGTGAAGTTTAGGCACAAATGTACTGCAGCTGACTTCATTCTACTCTCACTCACACCGGCGTTAAACCACTGAAAAACCAAACCAAGCCAAACCAAAAAATCATTATTTTAATTGTTTTTGCTTAGATAATACTTCCATTCATGAAGATCAGTGCATTTTATACCAGTTAATAAGTCAAAGATCTCTGTTCAAATGGGATCCATGAGATAACCTTACTCCTTATTTTCTGCAAAACCCAATTTAAACATTTTTCTAGTTTTTGACAACCACCTCTACATTCAGCTGAGATAGGGACATGTCACAGGATTTACTGTCAAAGTGTATAATCCTTGGCATCTAGTTTCATTTTCTGTAGCTGACATTATGCCTCTTTCCAGTGGTCGTGCACCATACCAATTGAAGTAGCTGGCCCTCTCCTTCCAGCCATGAATGCAGACCAAGAATGTGGAAGTCAAAGTTAAGGGAGATATTTTGGACTAGAGGTATAATGATTCCATGGAAGTTAAAAACAGGTACTTCCCCACATAAGTAAGTGTATTTGCTTAGGCTGCTTTTATGGACTTACTCACTCATAAACCTTTTTTTATCTTTAAAAAAGTAATTGATAAATGTACTATTATTGCATTCTTTTATTGTCATTTGCTTACTTTGGCCCGATAAGGATAAGAATAAAAAATTTATGTCTAATTTTTGCAGGCTGACAAAACAAAGCAGTGGCAGATCCCAGAAGAGATGCACATATTTAAAGTTGATAAAAATAGCATTTTTCTCAGTAATCATGGGGGTTTCTTTCTCCTTTTCTTTTCTTCTTTTCCCTTTCCTTTCCTTTCCTTTCCTTTCCTTTCTTTCCTTTTTTTTTTCTTTCTTCCTTTTCTTTTCTCTTCTCTTTTTTCTTTTCTTTCTTCCTTTTCTCTTTTCTCTTTTCTTTTCTTCTTTTCTTTTCTTTTCTTTTCTTTTCTTTTCTTTTCTTTTCTTTTCTTTTCTTTTC
>JANHFX010017320.1:56507-80977 GCA_027560015.1 Chloroceryle amazona | reverse complement strand
CCGGCTCATTGATTTGAAGGCGATTTTCTGTCTCCCTGACCTGTCCCCCCCACCTCCAAGCTCTTTTTAGTGCCTGGTTCTGTTTCCATAATCTTTTTTCTGGATTGGTGCAGGACCCGGTGAGAAATGCGGCTCTGTACTCCGAGTGCTGCTCTGTCTCTTCGGGGTCGTTGTGCTCCCTGTAGGCCTGTCCCTCGGTTAAACAACTGGGGAACCGACTTAATTTTTTTTTATTGTTATTATTCTTCCACGGTAAGATACGATCTGCCTTGCAGTTGGATTTGAACCTTCTTTGTCTAAAAGATGATTGTAAGTCTTGAGGTCCTTTGGAGAATGTCTCGGCAAGATTTGTATGATGAAAACGGGCAAATCCCTCTTCTGTGTAAAACCGATGAACCATTAGAATTCCCCGTAAATGACAGTACAATCCGAATTACGTTTTTTGAACTTTAAGAGTTCCTCCCAACCCCATGTGCATGCCCCTTCAATGGAAAGTGTAGCACTGCAGCGGGAAGCATGGGAACAATCTCTCTGCTGTTTTGTTTAGAATCATGTTCCTGTATTTCCCTCTAGTTTTCTTTGTTAATTGTAGGTATTTATGTCCTGTGTTATTTTAAGCTTTGCTTTGTCTTGTGATAATTTATTTTCACTTACTCATGTTGCTCCTTTAGAGGTCAGATACCCTGCAAAAAAAAAGTTACAACTTAGAAAACTTACAGTTCATATCCAAATCCTTTGAACGGAGATGTTTTTTTTATCAGTATCTTGACAGTCTTTAATACAATGAGTGCTGTTAATCTCCCAAGAGTAGGCATAAATATTTTGAGAAGCCCCACATAAATTTGGCTTTCTTACTGGCAAAAAAGTCTTACTGACTTTAATTGTGCAGGTGATGCTGAGCGAAGCTAGCTATACCAGCAAGACTGCTCTTTTGCTGAGCTGATGTAACTGTATGTGTGCGAGGACTTCTGCCAGCTTGGAGGGAGCACAAATAGTTCTCTTAACCAGCATAACAGGAAAGTGCCTAGGTTGAGCCTACCCTTAGGTTGCTTATTTAGATGTTTGAATAGTTGACTTGAAGCAGTTAATAAATAAGGGCAAATTAATATATTAGAGGTCTGAAACTTTCTACTTGCTTGTGAGCGCAGAGCGTTAAGCTGGTAAAATAAAAATGTTGCAAGTTGGATGGCTGCTTTGCATGGTCATTGGGTATTTCAAAGAAATCTTACTTCAAAAATGTTTGGTTTCAAGCCTTTTGAAAAAAGCAAACTATACCAATTAAACTGCACAGGCTAGGAAAATGATGTGGTTAAAGAAGTATTTTCTCCCTATCAAGGCACTATTAAATTGACTCAGTTTTGTTTAATTGGTCTGACTCCAGTACAATGGCAAGCTTTCACTGCACGCTCTCTCATTGGACTTGTTTAGACTATGGTTGATGGTATATTTCTGAAACATGTTTAAACAATATCTTCATGCTGGATTTTGTTCGGGCGATGTCTTTTAATGTGTATTTGCTGGTCAAGGCAAGTTGTGACGTGAGGAGTGGCAAGGTGAACGGGACAAGTGTTTCATATATAGTATTTCATATATAGCTCCTCTATTTGTAGGTGGTATCATTTCTTAGCAGTTGATACTAAAAACATACTTTTGACACAGTATGTTGGTCTTTTGGAATGAATAAACTGCATTCTGATATTGCTGTTCTGCAGGTAAGTATGCAGTTAGTGCTCCAAAGAATACATAAATAAATAAATACTAGAATTCATTCTGAGATGAGATGGGGAAAAAAATAACCCTCTGTTTCTGTTCTGCCCTTTGGGCATATACATGTGTGAGATCTCATTTTTAAGCCATTGCAAGCCTGAACTAATTCTGATGATTTCGTGCTAAGGTCTTGCATCTTGTCCGGGTGGTTAGTTGGTCAGTTACTGAAAAGCAAACTGGTTTTCCACATGCCAAAATAGTAAACATTGTTGTAAAGAGCATCTTCATATTATAAAGTAATCAGCAATGCAGTATGACACAAATATTGGCGATACGCAAGAATTCTTGAAGAAGTCCGTTTTGTATTTGAATTAAAATAATGTGCTGTGTGAGTAGCATCTGTTGGGGTTTTATGTTGCGATAAACTCTGAATATTAAATATCCCAGTGAAACGGTCCAGCCAAAGTATGGAGTTACTCAGTTCAGGAGCCAGTTTGAAAAGGGCTTGTGTGTATCATTCTCCTCCACTTTAGGTAAACAGTCGATTCCCATGAACACCTGTTGCTCTTACTGTATTGTGGTTAGCTGACTAAGTACTGCTCTTAATATCCTTATCTGAATGTACTTACTTCATAATAGGTATCCAGGAATAGGCATATTCAGTGAGGTTTCTATTTACTAGCTGACTGGAATGTGGTGGCGGAGAAGGTAGTTGAGGTCTGTGTAATGGCACAACTTGGTGCCCCGGTTCTAATAACAGCATAACTTGCCATTATATTTGTACAGAAGAACACGTGTGAAGAGACTTTTATTGAAGCCTGTGTTGAAATCTTTATTACAGAAGCTGATAAACTTCTATGGTGAATTATCTTTTATTTTGTATCTAGCTCATTTTGGATGCTAACTCCAATAAAAATAAATGAGCTTTCCAGCTTTCCGAGATACTTGACTTTTTTTTTTTTTTTAATTGAACTGTACAGCCTTCTCTTGGGATTACTACATCAATTTCTTTGTGTGGGAAAGAATTGTTTTTCATTAGTGTGCTAGTCAGAAAGCAGACTGCTTAGTTTGGTTTCATTACCCAAGTTACAGGAACTGGGAAGAGAAACTGTTTTTTAGAATTCTAAATTCTCATCTTTCCAGAGCCCAGTATATTTGTGTTTACAGCAGGCTACTAGGCATATCATCTGTGTGATTGTTCATTCTGTATTTAGATAGGGCAAGCAGTGAAATTGGTGGTGTAGGCAGGGTTGTGTTTGTGGTTTTTTGTTTTGTTGGTGTTTTTGGTTTTGATATTTTTTTCTTTTTCAGGTGGGTACAAGAATTCAGGTTACTTTTCTGTGTTCTTAAGTACACTAACAGATGGACCAAGTCATCTGTCTGATAGAAGTGCAGTTTTTAGCTATCACTTTATTTTTGACAGTTGGAAGTCATTTTTGGACAGGTTGTTTCTGCCCACCTGATATGGAATCTGGCAGCTGTTTTGCCCTTGAGGTTTCTGGATAGTTTATTGAATTATTTTGATAGTAAAAATTCTTTTAAAGATTACTGTGTGAATGAAGCGTGCATGAATCAGAAGACAATTCTTTTAGAAAAAGCTATTTATGACCATCTTAGCAATTATGTTGTCAGCCTCTAAAAATGAGAAACAGTCTGGAATGGTGTACAATTCAGGAATGCTCTCTGGAAGGGCATGTACAAGTTGTGTCTTGACTTGGATGCAGGGCTTCATATTGTTTGTTGTTGTAGGTCAGAAATGAAGACCAACTTAGTGTCCTACTTCAGACCACAGTAGTGTAAAAGCTTTTTTTTTTTTCTACACTTCCATAAAAAGGAGAGGGATTATTCTTCCAGCACCTGTTTCAGCGGATGCTTTGCTAGCATAGTTATGCCTGAAATGACGTATCTCAGTGCTGCCTTAGGCATGTGATTGGAAATACTTGGTAATAAGGACTGCTTCTTGCCATGCCAGTGCATTTCATGCAGAACTATTATAGAAGTAGGTTATTGAACCACTGGATAGTGTAATTTGCTTTCATTACTAGAGAGCAAATCTATTTTATGAAACAGATATTATTTCCTTCTTTACTTTGACCTTTTGTCTAGAATTGCTCTTGACAGTTCATGCATGCTTCCACTTAGCAGTGTAGAAATACATGTGCCAGCTCTCTAAATATCCAGACATGTTTAGGTTTTAAGAGTGCTGTAGTATTGAGAAAAACTAGAAGATATGTGCTTTTTATATTTGATTCAAGAAAAAAATTGACATCTTGTTGTAGCTAAAAGTAAATGTAGCAGAGACAGAAGTCACACAAGACTCGCTGAACAGCTTCAATATATATAACTAAATTTTGATGGTACCTACCTCACTCCACCCCTTCCTTTCCCTGCCAGTCCTTACGAATTGTATAAAACTACCTTGTGATCTTGGGCTGCTGGTACCTCCCATGAGATGAATATGGGAGCAAAGCCACTTTTCTATCGCTTTTTCGCTTTTAGAAATGGCCGCACTGCCTTATTTTAACTTTCAAGTTTTCTAACTTAAGAAATAAAAATCTAAGTAACTGGGTCTGAAGTAGTTTTGCCTCATTTTAAAATGCTCTGTGCCAATACAGGTCTTAAAGGCAAATGTTGGGTTTTATTTCAGATACTCCTAATTAATTGTTCTAATAATAATTGATAAGCTTCTCCCCTACTATTGCTTACAAGTTGTCTTCACTGTAGCTGTCTTAAGTCTAAGTTAATAGACTAGAGTCTTTTTTTTTTTTTTTTAACTTGTTGGATTTGTACTTAAAACTGAACACGGTGAAGCTTTACTAGGAACCTTGTACTGTCTTCTTGAACACATTTACAAAGCCCATTATTTTAGAAAACTGCAACTGACTACTGTGGATTAAGTTTAATGGACTTTACAATTTAAGAATAAGCATTGTCATTTATTGTCTGAAATACATGGTGTGGCCAGACTGACAAAACAGTGAAACCTAATCCAAATCAATTTAATTATGGCAAAGATAATAAATCAAAGTAGTGAATGACAGCACTGTTATGTAAATGAACAGTGCTGAAATTCAGCATTTGAATGTGTAAATTGAATCATGGAACCTATTACTTAGGAGCAGGTACAGTTTGATTGTAGTTATGTACTACTGTAGCAAAAATATGAAGAAAGAACTAGGTTTAGAGGTACTTTTTTCGAGTTGAGAATAATCCTGATTTGATGGAAGTCTCTGACTGTAGTCAGAACTCAAGAAGGTGTTTTTAATTCATTGTTACACACTGATGTATTTAGTTGAATCACTTGTGCGGGATTAGAATGCTCAGGAAGTGGCTGATGCTTTGTATCTCCCTTTGGCTGTGTATGTATACGAAATAAACATATTCTGAAAACAGGACTGCCTTCCTAGTTGGGTGTGATCCACCTGCTCTGAAACTGAGTATGGAGACAGTAGTCACTGTATCTAGTAGTCACTACTTTTGCTTAGAGCCTGCTGTTTGAGGGTCGAGTGAAGGCAGGAAAGACCTAACCTGTTCAATGCTCTTCTGACCAAGAGAATGCTGAAGAGATAGGTTCATTTTTGAAAGCTAGTGGGAAATAAATGTCTAATCATGCATAGGAGAGCAGATGAATGGCTGGAGCACTTTTGTAAGTTGGTAATAAACTGAAACAGAATTTGAATCTAGCACTTCAGCTGCTTCTTCAGCATTAAACGTTTTGGAGAAGAACTGAGAATGAGGTTTTGTAGCATTTCAGTCATCTTGTTTGGTTAACTACTTAGTGGAAATGGAGTACTGGGTTTTAGATGAAAATTTTGAGTTGAGATTGAGGAAGATAACCAAAGCATCAAATACAGAGAAGTAGTAAATTAACCAAATTTCACACCCTAGAGCTCTTGAGCTGTAATCTCAAGGATCATGGTAGTACCATTGCTCTAGTTCCCACAATGCAGTGTGAGGAGTCTAGTAGCCTTTACTTTAGTGATCAGCTCAGTTAACTGCATTGTATATGACTTACTCTCAAAATTATTACTGCTGAACTTTACATGTGACCTTACGAATAAGTTGTGAGGTGAAGAAATCCAGACTGCTGAGTTCAGGGACTTCTTTTTGTACCTTGGTGGTATCTTTGAGTAGTCTTTTCTTAAACTTTGGGAGACGTAGTACCTCTCAGGCATCTTGGTTTGGCATGCTATAAAGGCAACTTTAAAACCAAAATATACTCCTCTGGATTTTATTTGCTCTACATTTCCTATTCACTGATAGAACAATTCTATATTCTTGTAATTGCCACTGTTTTCAGTGGTAGCTAAACCCACAAATGGATGGTGGTAAGATAAACATGAAGGTTCCCTTGCAGGTTATGAATACTGTTGCTGTAGCTATGTTGCTCTAAGGATATAAACAAGACAAAGGTTTTATAAGGAGAGTCAATATCTTTTATTAGATCAGCTGCTGCAGTGGTGGGGAACAGGACTCAGGCAAGCTTTCAAACATGCAAGTGCTGAGTTCCTGAGAAAGTTACACAATTCTTTGGAGACACCATGTGGAGATTTTGTACTGTGTGGATTGTTGCAGGCATGTTGCAGACACAGGTAAATGTTACCGTGTGTTTTCTTTTCTTATAGGTAGTTCATAGTTTTGATGTCTTGACTTCATGGCAATATTTGGTATAGTTCTTATTTCAAAGAATAAGGTGCTAGAAAACAGGCAAGCAGCTGTAGGATACTGTTTAAATTGACATTTGTTGTTGCATTACTCTGCAGAGATGAAGTCTGCATGAAGGAAGTGGAGATTGCACTACAGAGAAAAATGTCAAAATGTAGGACTATGAATATAGTTTTCAGATGTTACTGTTCCTCTGTAAAGTGTAGCATCTGACCTGGGAATCACTGGAAAAAGAAAAGCTGCTCAGAGTGACTTGTTTGAAGAGCGCGTCTGTTGTTACTTTTATGGGGATGTGGTCTTTGTCAGTAGTGTGGGTTGTGTCTAGTAAATCTGTAAGATGCAGATAAAAGTGGATTGCATTGCAAGGGTTGCATCTTTAGACATGACTAATGCTTAACAATATTTGATAGTAGGACTTTATTTTTGCCCTGTTGAAGTCTGTAGTTAGTCATCACAGGATAGGAGCATCTACAGTTAAGCCAGTTCTGAATACTCTGAATATCTTGCCTTCAAGTCACTTGTATCCTGTTCTTTGGGTAGATGGATGCACAACAAGCAGCCTCCCTTCTTGCACCTCCTTCCTGTCCCAACAATAAAAAAGCCCCAGTTCCTCATGTGTACCATTACCTCTGTGTGCTGCCTGTTTACTTGTTTCAGATTCCCAATATTTGATGCATAATCTTCACCTGTGATCGCATATGTGATTTTTGTCACTTCCTTTCACTAGCTGTGAATAAAGAGAGACAGAAGTGAGTGTACGCTATAAGAAATCCTTAACTGTTTAGTTTTGGAAAGTGATTATAAGCTTGCTCATTAATGGTATGCTTTATGTTATCTAGGCCTTATATAGTAAGGCCTTCATAACTTTTCTCCTTAACTTGTTCTGAGTAAATTGCAAATACCTTGTAAGTGATGTTAGGATGAAGACCGAGCTGTTAGTGTAATTCTTTGGAATGCTTTCAGGTCTGGTGATTTATGTAGTGGCAGTTTCAGTATTCAGCATGCATATATTTGAAACCTTGCCCTTTTTTTTTTTTTTTTTTTCCCTGAATTGAACTGAGCTCCCTGTATTCAAGTATGTCTGCAGCTGGGGTGAGTGTAGGGAGTGGACTTGCCCAAAGCCCAGTCATTAGATGCTTTGGTTGTAAGTCTCAGGAAGCTTACCATGGTCTTTTCTGGGAATGAGGAGGCTGTTTAAGAAAGCAAACAAAAAACTGAGAGAGGAACCTCTCCAGTTTGTTGTTTCACATTTTCATATAACTTAGATGGGTCACTGTATCACTTTCCCAAACAGCTGAGTGATCATTTTGCTGTTCTTTGGGGAAGGAGGAGAGATTTAATGCAACTCATACTGTCTTCTAAAAAACTTTTTCTTCTGTTAAGAGGGACATAGTTTAGATGTCCACTCATCTAGTTTCATAATTCTTAACAGATCTTAAATACAAAGCACTTTGGGTTGATGCTCCTATTAATTTTCCTGTAAAACAAAACCAGCTCCCCAGACAAACACACACAAACAAAGCAAAGCAAAATTATTTAGAAATAAAGCTATAGGCTTTTCTTCCAGAATTCATGAGCTTTTTTTTTTCATAGTGTAACAAAAATCTGGTATAAAATGATGAAAGTATTCCATACTTAAGAATGGATATTATATGTGTCTGAGAACTTTTTCCTGGACATTACTATAGAATTAAAACATTGCTGGCCATATGTGCTATAGCAGTGAATTTTCCCTCAGCAGCACCATACCCTATAACCATTTTAAATGTACAAAATCATTTTAATGTGGAACAGAGGAAGTGTTGGACATAGCATCTCTGGTTAGACTGGTGATGAGGGTAATGTGGATGTTCTCTGTTTCTCAGGAAGACTGGGGTTAATTGTAGCTTGGCAAGAAAAAAAAAGTTCCATATTGTTTTTCTGCAGTAGATTCCCGTTGCTATGCAACAAACAGAATGTCACTTAGTACAGGATATATTAAATTTGTATTCCCGGCACATATCTCTGCACGTTCATTTTATACTTGTAAGAGGAGGGTATGGTTCTTACTTCCTGTAGGACTGTAGTATGAAGTATATATTTGAGTTTCTATTCTGGTGCTTACTGTAGCTGTGGTGACGTCAGTGTACTTGCAGAGGCTTTCTTTGTTTTCAGATGGATGGGACACCTGTGCAACACAATCGGGCTTCCGACCAGACAAAAAGGGGTGGTGGTTATCGTCCCCGAGGTGGGATGATATTGCCAAGCAACGTGTTAAAACTTCAAAAGGGAGAATTTTCTTATATGGAAAAAATCTTAGGCTATGAATTCTGAAAACCTTTAAATGTGATGCAGAGAAAGTTAATGCAGATGGGACTATATGAATCTTTAAACCTAAAGATCCAGTTAATTTTTAATGATTAGAAATATCTTTGATATTTGAATATATTCATACCTCCCCTCCCTGCTCCTTACAGTGGTAAAACCAACCAATCTGAGCATTCAAACATTTTTGCTTTCTTTCTAGATGGATTCTGGAATAAATGTTTAGGGCATGTTTGGGAAATTACCTTCTATAGCTCTGGAACCCATAATTAAGTAATGGACTAATAACAGCATCTGGTAAGGCATTATTTTATAATCTAGTTAGACTTCCATAGTGGAAAAGAAGGCAAAAATAATATTTGAAAGCTAGAAGGTTGTTAATTTGATCTCTGCTTCAAAGGCTGTCATGTGATATAGATGACTGAAATTCAGAAACTTGAAAGCCGTGGATTTTTAGTACTGTGCTTTTAAGAATAAAATGTGTGCGTTGTGTCTGATGTGCTATGATGTTTATCCTGTATAATAATCTGTGTTATTTTAAGCAGTTCTCTGAATTTTATTGTGGGTTTTGAAAGCCAATTTACAACATCTAAGCTGAAATTAAGTTAGATACTAAAATTAGCAGGTCAAATACTGTCTCTTTTTCTGCTCTTAGGATTGGAATATGCCATTGTCTAACATTTTCTTTAAGTTGTCAGTCTGAAGCAGATTTTTAATTAGCTAATTTTTTTTGTTATTGTAAATTTACTTATGTGTGGCTTCTATGATTCTTAATAAAGCAGAGGTCTAAATGAAGAATTATAATGAAGTTAGGAAAGATTTGAAACATCTCTCAGTACTGTCCTCTTGCTCATTTTGCCTAGAGGATTCCTCTAATACATAAAGCATCACTAAAGGAGCAAGGAGCCTTAAATAATACTGTTTTTTTTTCTTGTAGTCTGCTGCTTAATTCAGAGCTTAATGCCAGAGCATTGCATGTCTGTTCCCAAGCAGACCTAAAAACGGTTTCTTTATGTACACAGAGAACCTGACGCAACCTGAAAAAATTATTACAGCATTCTATATTTGGTGAGGTCAGACCTGAGCTCTGTTACAGAGAAATGAGTTAAAGACACGGATGGGGATGCTTGGGGGCTTGTTGCTGTCTGTTTTGGGAAAATGAATCTTTGCTTCTGTTGCAGAACTGCTTGGCGAGAATGCAAATTCTGCCTGTAGCTTTCAAGGCTGTGATGAACTAGTTTTGTTGCAGGAAACAGTAGGAATTTGTAAAACTGCCCCCTCTTCTTGGGGGGGGCAGTATGTAATTTAATTGTGAAGCTAACAGTTTTGTCTCTAACTTGAAGGAAATCACCTTATTTTAATGCATGGAATGGAGGAGTTCTAGAATATACACAAGAAATGGGAAAATTTGAAATGTAAGTTTTAAGTAGTGTGTTGGTAAGATTCACTTAGGTGAATCTTAAAGGAATTCAAAGGAGAAAATGGATGTTCTGAAAATGCTCTGCTTGTTTGACAAAGAGCATTTATTAGTTAAGTGCTTTAAAATACTAAACAATTTATTTTTATCTTCAGATTTTTAAACTACCCGTCCACTATTATCTAATTGGACCCTAAATCCAACTGTAATGTCATGGGAGTAATCTCTTAATTTCTGTTATCATGTAGCTCACCCTCTCTTTTTTCCTCCAAGTCTGGTAACAGCTATTGTTTTGCTGACAGCATCCAGGGCTAAAGAAAATCTCCACAGAAATTTTAAAAGTACTACTTTGGGATGGAGAGGCAAAAGATTGAGAGCAAAAATTATCAACTTGGAACAAACACTGTTTAAAATTATTTTTTTTTTACTTTGAGGGGTTTGTACTGTTGTGTTTCATAGTATAATGAAATAATTGAAAATGAGCAAAAAGATGCATCAGGTAAAGCAACAATCCATTTCTATGTTAATGGTTGCCAGATGAAAGTAATCAATGTATGGGTAAGTGCATACTACTTCAGTTTTCTTTTGGGGGGGCTCAGGTGCTATGCTGCTATAAATAGGGCTGTTACAAAGCAGTCAGCTTTTTGTATCTGTCTTCTTCTCCCCCCCCAACTGAAAATAAATTGGGGCAAATCCTGTAGATTTGATACAAGTAGTCTAAAGTTCTCTTTGGCTTTTGAAAAGAAATTAATATATTCTTTATGTGCATGTGCTCAGTCACATTAACCTACCAGCTCTTTGTCATTAATACCCATCTGCATATGCTACATGCATTGATTATGTAAAAAGGATGGTGAAGCATGTGAATGATGATGGTTTATTTTTCCTCTCTTACAATGGAGGTATGATTCTCATTTGCAGAATTAATTAAATTGTGGTTTGAAAACTGCTTTTTTTGTGGGGAGGGGTTTAGGTTGTCTTTTTGTATTGCAGAGGTTGGAAAGTAATGAGCAAGCTAGGGAACTGCTTGAAGAGAAGGTGATTTCATGGTCTCAGCTCAGTGCTTTCTGCAAGAACTGAAACAAGAACTTTTTATTTTTCAAAGAGTTTCGTCCTTTGGTGCTGGTTGAGTTGTTTAGAGTTGTCAAGGATGTTCGTTAGCTGTGTCCTGGCTTGTTTTTTATTGACTAACTTAAGAGTGTGGTCCTGATCTGTCAAAACATTAAATTACGGGGCACGTACCTTAATCCTGCAAAGCACAAAGAGCATTATATGTCCCTTGAAGATAAAGGGCCCTAGATCATCTTGGATTAAATGATCATCATTAGATGACTTGGTACACCTGTTATTGTGCTTAAGCTCTCCAGTGGAGGAAACAACTTCCCATATGTTTTTCTTTTAATTTTCAACCTTTGCCAATTTCTTAAAAATGAGAGTGTTCAAGTTTGAAGCTCTGAAATGCTGTATTTTATGGCTCTGTCCTTAAATTGTGAATAACTTCTGAATTTAGTTTTTAGAACAGGTTTTGAATAATGTGCAGAGAACATCACTACACGTTGAATATTGAAGAAACCTGTGAGCTATTCATTCATTTCTTAGTACATCTATCCTAAGTCAGAGGCCATCTGAGAAAAAAGATGGGAGGGGCAAGAGGAGTAAGTATATAACTAAGACTTTTAAATGGTCACTCCTTCCTCTTACATATAAGCAGCCAGCACTTGTAGTTCGTAACTGTTACATTTTTTGAACTCCAAAGGTTACTTTTAAACCATGTTACAGTTTAATTTCTCATATTAATTACAAATTGAAAGAATAAACCAAACATAATGTGCTATGATATTTGAAATAAGCACAGCTTTGGAAGAGCAAGATTCTCAACCACATGCGCTACCTAAAATCAGTGTATCTCTTGGTAGTTCTGGCAGAGCGTGCACATGACGGAGGCTGAAAGACTGGTGACAAGTGTGCATTTATCAGAGAGGACCACAGCAACTCAAGGAATCTACGTTCTGCTCATACTGTGCTTAATCAGTCACTAACTTCAAATTAAGATCAATATTTATTCATCAGTGGTTTTGATAGGACTAGGAAGATCCTTCACACTTAAGTCACTGTTGTAGAGTTTTGTGTTAGACCATGTGGCTTTTTCTGAAAATGCTTTGAATAGATCTATGTTGAGCTCTCCTTTACCATATAACCAAGAGAGGTGATGTTCCCCTCTCTTGTATAATGAGGCAGTCCACTTAGGTGACTCATTTTTAGAAACCTGGAGGTACAGCTGCTCTATAATGATTGACGGAATAGGTCACTATATATTTTGGTTACATGGCAGATGCAGGCCTGGTTATTGATGAAGGAGGTGTTGTGCTATCCTCTGAACAGCAAGGTTTTCAGAATAACTCTACCTGCTGTCAGGCGATATTGTGGGAGGCTCTGGGGAAAACCAATGCCAGGGAGCAGTATGGGCATGCAGATTTTTCTTGCAGACTCTGGTCTGTGGACTGCAGTTTGGGCACCTCAATTAAATGTATCTTTAATCTAAGATGGTATCGTCTCTATCAGGAAATATCCTCCCATTCTGAGTGATCTTTGGAGTTGTCTCACTACATGATTAAATCTTTCATTCTGTTTATGAAGGCTTCTATGCTCATTAACTATGGACAGTAGATAACAGTTTATTCTCCTTTTTGAAGCTACCTTTAGTGTATGTGAGGATTTATATTTTTTCCTAAGTCTTTTCAGGATTAAAATCACAAATTTCATTAATCTTTCATTGTTGGCTCTTTTTTAGAGCTCCTGATAGTTGTTACTCTCCCCTTGGTCTACATAGTTTGGAACCCAAGGCTGATTGTTGTCTAGTCTGTCATGTACTGATTTACAACTGTTCACTGGAATATATCTAAGTGTAGACCTGAACATTTTTTTCCTCCAGTTGCTTTTCCAGTATGCCACTATTATTCAGAATTCTTACCCTGTTCTCCCTTCTGCTTGCATCTTCCTTTGGCCTTCTGTTCGCTCAGATGATACTGTGTGCTCACTCTTCTTTCTCTTTATGGTTCTGCTGCAGCACAGACATCACAAAACTGCACTTGATGTATTTTCTCTGTGTAGCATTGAGAGCTGCTATCTGAATGTGGTTTTCAAAACTCCCTTCTTCCCCCCTTACAGTAATTTTTGTGTATATCTTAGAAAATGTCCTGTAAATTCTGTCAAGAACCAAGCCATACTACAGCATCTGCTAATTCTCTACAGTAATTAGCGTAGGCCTCCAGAAGACCTAGAGGAAATTAAACTTACTTGGCATTGGTTCTTATGTAATACTGAAGATGTGTTTGCTATCTGTTAGCAAGTTTTTACTAATACTTAATGCTGCTTTTTTTCTTATGATTCAAATTAAACATAACATCTTTATAAACTTGACAGCTTGCTTCCTCTTTGTTTAGAAGTTTGCATCCACTCCGAGAGGTAACTGCTGGGCCACAGGCTTCTGCAGATTGATTGACATCTCTCCATGGTCTGAGGTTCTGAACAGTAGCTGAAAATACAGTGGTAGTAATTTCAGGGAAAATTTTGCTGAGTGTCCTCAGCTTGGAATGGAATCTGTTCAATGTTAGCCCAACAACCTCAGTCTTTTGAAAACTGAGGCTTGCAGCTATGACATTCAGGCTTTTCACATGGGGGAAAAAATCCATAGTAAATGCAGACACAAAGTATACAAAAAAGTAGCTGTCGTGGTTGAAGCTTGCAAATTTTTACACAGTTGAAAACATGGGTTTTGTTAAAAGCATGAATCTGTTGCTAACATCACTAATAGTATTGCAGAAAAAAGACAAAAGCATAAAGAGTGAGACTGGATGAGATTCCCTCGTATGTTCAAGGCATGGTGTCAAGAAGGATTACCTTCTTGGGATCCAAGTAGGGTGTAGCAGTTTTTGAGGCAGGATGTTTGGATACATCCTACTGATAATAACCTAAAAGAGGGGAGTAGATTGGATTTTCAGGAAGAACCCTCTTTTTACCATAAACTTGCCTTGCTATAGTTACACAATCACAGCATGCCTCCCAATTTTATTCCCTCACCCCTTGTACCTGTGTGTTGCAGGTGCCTGATTAAAATTCTTTCAGTTTGACCCAGGTGGCTGTTTGCTACAGTGGACTGTAGCCAAGTTCTGTGCTGAGTCAAATATGCTTGAACTTCCTGACTTTCAGGAGAAACTCCAGGTTTTTATCGGAATGAGGTATATTGTTGTAACAGGAATCTACCTACTTGAAAAACCTTCAAGGAAGTCTAATGCATTGGAGAGTATTTTGTGACTTAGTGTTTTCCTCTCCAGTATAAGCTAATTGGTTTTGGAGCAAAATGCTTTGCTTGAAAATAAATCTCTGATTGAAGCTGTTTTGTTTTGTACCATGAGTTAATTTTGCTGGGGTGTAATTATCTGTAGTCCTGGCTTCTGCACCAAGCAAAAATACTACCTGAAAAGATAGGCACGGTTTGTCTTCTTTGTGCATGGCTTATTTGTGTTTCATAGCAGCCTGAAAGTGTTGGAAACACTGCTACACAGTGTTATCAAGTACTAATTTTCTGTGTAGCTACTTGGTACACTAGTAATCATGGATTACTTCTAGAAACTAGGTGAAATTTCATTTAAAAACTGTCAGTATGACAACTTCAGTCTGTAAACTGGCTCAAAAATGTGGAAACCTTTTCATTTTGCTCTCCTTCTGTGTTGCAACAAGCTACTATTTGTGGTTACAGTCTCTTCATGGAATTTCTTTCATCTACAGTACACTGTGAGTATCTTTAGGTTTGAGTAGCTTCATGCTGCTTGTCCCCTATTGGATGTTAGGTTTAAAAAGCTTCATAGATAATACAGAAGAACAGATCAGAAGGGGAAATGGGAGTGGGGAAAGTGTCCAGTCTTTTCATGCAGGTCTAGCAAATGTATGTACAGAAAGAATATAACTTACTGTACTGAGTAAAATCCAGAGGTGTGAGGTGACCATTTTTTCTTAGCAGTAGCATCACGTACCTTTCAAAAACTGAATGCTGCTTTTCACTCCCACCTGTACCTCTTAACTAGCAGGGCCAGAAAAGGCACAAATTAAAATGTGAAATAGATGCTTGTCTTTTAAACCTTTGTCAGTGGAATTCTTAATGAAACAAAAGTTTTCTCTGTTCACTTGGCAGTCAGCGTCTTTGTTAACTTGCCAAGGGTTCTTTCTAGATGATTACTGTAGGTTACAGATAGCTGTAGAGGGGATGAGCAGGAGAACATCCCCAAGGCTGTCTTTATAGCTGGACTTTGTAGCCCAGAGGTTGTGGAGCAGCTACCAAAGAAATGTAATAGGGTTAAGTGGACTTGATTGGTAGTAGAGTTTTCAAACTTGTGTTAATGCAAATAACTGTCCTTATTTTCTGTTGTACATCAATAATTTAGCCCAGTTCAGGGTTTTGAAAATTAATGTAGCTCAGTCAAGAGATCTGTTGTTTATTAAGCTTATCTGGATCTGTGCTGTGTCTAAACTTCAGTAAACGCTGATGAGTGATGTCTAACACTTGCTAAAATTGTTATTTCAAGCTTTGTGAAAAGTAGAAGCAGAGTAATTTTTTGTCTAAAACTGTATATCTGCTTTTTTTGCCATTATTCCTGCCTTAAAATTTTTGAATGAACTATTGTTACTATTATTGAACATTGTTTTTCATTTTGACAATAAAAAACATTATGCTATTAAAAATTGCTGGTTTAACCTTTTAAAGATTTTTTTTTTCTGTGCTTGTATTAACTGTACAAACTTCAGCTGAAGTATCAGTCCTAAAGTTAGTTGCATTTAAAAAAATGTTTTGATATATCTTGTTTGCAGAACAGATTCTTGTCTGAAATGGGGGCTTTTGTCTTGAACTACAGTTTAGACAAGGCTTGGTTATTTTAAGATTCACCTTTATAATCTACTTGCTTAAACTCATCATCAGAGATTATAATTTAAAGTGTCTACAGAAGCATCAAGACTTCCTGCAGTATTTCCCCAGTTTGGGGAGAACTTCAGTGACAGTCTGTGTTCCCCCGTGTGACCATGGTGAAAAAAAGCTGGGATTATTTGCAGCTCTATTTGATCCATGGAATGCGTTGCATCTATTGTTAGCTCTCCAGCTGAAGCAAGAGCGGGAGTTTTCTCTTTTGACTTTGTCTAGCCAGACCTGCTGCACTGCTGTATAGGTCTTGAGTAGTTAAAGGTGATAGTATTGGCAGACTTCCCATCCTTTTAGTAGCTGTGGGGGAGCTGAGACGTGGGAGACCATAATTTACATGGTTAGTTTTACTTTTAAATTCTAAGACAACTGCAGGCAGTATACCTCTAGAAGCATATAAAGTTCACTGCATTCAGCTTTCTTGTTGCATTTAGAGTCTCTTGGAAGTGGAAGCGCTTTTCCTGGATAATTCCTTACCACAGAGGTTAAACATTGTGTGTTTGTGTGTGATAGCAAGGAGGACAAGATTGTTCACATCTATCCTGTAAAGACAGACAACAGTGTCACTAACCCACATATGTGTGCTTCTTTGCTGTTGCCTGTTGGAGAAGAATTCATAATTCTTTTTTTTCTTTTTTTTTTTTCTCCTTCAGTGAAAAATTTAGACACTGAACTCTTCACAGTTTCATGGGGGAACGCATGGATCTGTTCATTGTCTGAAATTCGGTCTGCACTGTACTTCAGTGTGTTGTCTTTTTAAATTTCTCACACCTGGTAACATGCTATGAGAGGGTCATGTAGCAATGCTGTTCTGGTGTTGCCTGACAAGTAGAGGACAGGGCATTTAGGAACTTGATTGAAGTTGATTGCTTTGTTAGGAAAATTAGGTAAGAGTATATTAAGAGTAGTGTAGCAATAGATTACCTATGAAATTGTGCAAATAGATTTGAAAGCTGTTATGTATAAATTTAATGTCAGATTAAATAAAGAAAACTTGTGAAGATTTCTCCAGTGTTGATCTCTGGGAAGTGTGGCTCTTTAAATAAGATGTGACTTCCTTCTGACTATTTAAAACAATAGAAAATGACTCTTAATCTGCAAGACTTCACTTCCTGTCTTAGATTTAACTCAAGTGATAACAAAACAAAGAAAACAGGGTGTGTAATTTAAACAAGACAAATTTCAGAGATGTTGGATTCCTTTATGTGGAAGGAGTTAACATTTTGTGTGAACTAGAGAGTTTTCAATATTAGAGTAACATTAAAGATGAGAGAGGTGTCCTGTTGGGGCAGATCAATTGTTGATCCAGTCCTTTGCTCTGTCCGGGAGACTAGCAATAGGAGAAGCTGCTTGGAAGAAATTGCCTACAGTCACTTAGGATCCCTTTTCCTTCTCCTCTGGCAGCACCCTAGAATCCATCATCCGTTTCAAGATGTTTTGGAATATAGCTGTTGATTTCTTTTATTATTAGTTTTTTTTAGGAACCTGTTATCCCTGAATTCTTGTAATCCCATTTTAGCTAGCTTCTTGGAGCAACGAAGTACAGAAATTCACTGTTTCTGTATGTAACTTTTTAACCTTCAGGTTTGTATGGATTGAGTTTTAAGTCAAATCAAAAGTTCGGATTTGGCAACTGGCTTCTCTTTTCCCTTTCATTGGGAGTTCTGCTTTTGTTAAGCATTCTGCTCTATGGTATGTGGTGCAATATAGTGAAGATACTTCTTTGCAAGTGAAATGAAAAGGAGGAGCAATCACCTCGCTTTTGCTATTGCAAGGTCAAAAGGGCATTGTTAATTTTCCTCATAGTGGATTAAGTGGATATGCAGATGAAGTAGTTTATACTATCCAAATAGCACCTTCCAGTTGATTCCTTTTAGCAAATAAAGGTCTGCACTACTACGCAAAGATCTTTCTAAACATTTTGACAATTTTTTGACAGACTACTTTAGTGATTGCTCTAGCAGTTTGTAATATTTTTATGAAGCAGTTTCTATAAAAGTATTCTTTGTGTATGTAGCACAGAGGCAGTACATGCTGCATAATTTCTATGGCTGGAAGGAAAAGCTTGAAACCTGTACAGCTCCTGTGTATAATTTGCACTGTGCACAAACAGGAATTCCTTGCAGCTATTCCTTCAGGTCACTGTCCTGCTGCTGTACCTCATTTGTTACTCATAGTACAGGTCAGTATAGGTTTGTTGTTTGTTGTTGTTTTTTTTTTAAACAAACAAAACCAAAAAAACCCCATAAAAATCCCAAACTATACCTAAATAGCTGTGTTTAGAACAGAAAACAGAAGTAGAAATCCTACAACAGAGGAATATTAAATTTGCAAGCTTAGTAAATGTAATGCTGAAGTAAGTGCTAGAACTAAGTCTTCCTTAAATTCGCAGAACCCTTGTATGTCAGGAGAAAAGTTAGTAGAGTTTTGTGGTATAGTAGCATTTGTTGACTTTTCCACATTCCTTTCCACTATCTCCTTATGAGAGTTGTAAAACCAAACCATAGAAAACATGGTGACCTCAGAAGATAGTTATGGTGGCGACACTCCTATATAGCATGACTTTGAAGTGTTTTACTTGATGCCTGAGGTCACTTTAATGTACGTATTTATTGCCTGGAAAAAAACTCCCAACATCTATAATTCCTATATATATTTAGATCAAGTCTAGTTAAATGCTTGAAAATACTTCTCAAGCTGTATGCTGGCTGTTACATTCTTTGGCATACATTTGTTGGATTGGCATAGTTTGTATATCATGAGTGCTAGGATTCCTTTGGTGGGAATTTTAACACTAATTTCTGGATAAGTCTTAATCTAAGACTAATGAAAGTTTGGAGCTTGATTTCTCTCTTATATTCTCCATTATTTTGAATGGGAGTAGAACTTCCGTGATGGAAGGGGGCAATTTTGTGGGCTTTGGATATTGAAGAGGTTAACAGTCTAATGCTGAAGTACAGGCATGAAGCTGACAACTAACTCTTCCTGATTTGTTCTGGAGAATCTGAAATGCTGTTTAAAAAAGTTCACATCTAGTGTACAAGCAGAAGGTACAGTTACTATTTGGTCTGACGGTTGCTAGCTGTAAAGAATGAACGTAGCTGTATGTAAGAAAACATAGTTGTGTTCTGTTCCATTGAAAATTCAGTTAAGTTTCCGTGTCAGGACCAAAGACTGTCTTTCTTTACACTTGTAAAGCTCCTGTTGAAAGAAGTGGAGGTTACGTAATTTAAGTTTAGGCTAAACTTGGTTCTTTTGGATGTTTTGGAACAGTGAATGATGCAGAAAAGGCCTTGCTTCTGCTAGAACTATGAAGGGTAGTACCTAGAGAGAATGTATGCTGACCATAATGAGATGCCTTTTACAAAAAACTTGCGTAGAACTCCCACTATGAAGTGTACAATTATTTTTTTAATACATAAAAAATCTGCCTATTGTTTACTTTTAAAAATTGTTGTGAACTTAATTGGATCAAAGAGCTAATTCATTAAGATGCCAAACATTGTATTTAACTATTTTGTTTCTCTGCAGTATTTTCAGTTAGCTGCAAAAATTAGTGTATTTAGGTGTTTCGAATGTAACTTCTTTTCACATGCTTTTTTTTGTCTTAGAAAATTGAACTTCTTGACTGAAAATGTGTTGAAGATTTGTTTGGCTTGTTTTTAACAAATTAATGTACTATAAATGCTTTTTCTCATAGTTATTTTCATAGACATGCCATATCTAGATTGAAGTACAAAAAATACTGCAATAAACCAGAATACCTACTAAAATTCTAGTGACAACAAATTAGTAATGAAATTCTATTTTATAGCAACTTGCTATTACAGTTGAATCATTTGGTTTGAGTTTTATCACTGGAGTACCCAAAACTGAATAATCGTGAAGGGTGGACACGATTCTGGTTACTGTTGGCCCATAAACCTTGTCAAGAATGTAATTTCTTGACTGTTGTGATCCTATGTTGGTGTAGAGAAAACAAACTGAACTAAAAGTGTTAAGCAAGAAGAAATATTTTTCCAATTAAAAAAAAATATGGGGTTGTTAGATAAATGTAAGTATAGATATTTCAGATGAATTAAATCTAAGATACATCAGGCTAACTAAACCTAGACTACAGTGCTAATCATTACAGCACATATTAATTCAATGCTGCAGCTTCCTCTTCAGCAAAAGTGCTGGTGTATCGAAATTCTCCTTTGTAAGCGTTCTTAGCTGTTAGCGAGCTTGTTATCGACCAGAGAAGGGGTCTGGAGGGAGCTTTCAGTCACCAGAGCTGCCACACCCAGGCTGCTTAGCCTGGCTGTTTAGGAATAAGTTTCAGTGGATTCTGTGGTAACTCACTATTTAAGTAGACATCACGTATAGTTTTCTATATGAAATGTGGTACAATGGTAGAATTCAGTGCTTTGGCTTCTGATGGTAAAGAAGCTTCAGGGACACCAGAATCTGAGTGCAACTGTTTGTTTAAAGTATAGGACTTGATGGAAAGTTATTTTAAACAGGCTCGGAATCAAGAAAGTGGGGCGTTGTAAGGTAGCTTTCTTTACCCTGCCAAAGCTGTATAGTTTTTAAGACTGGAGACTACTTTAGAATGCTAAGTGATACTGTGATATCAAAAAATACTTGAAGTATGTCTGAAATTTTTTGGACAGGTTTTGTTTTGTTTTGTTGGTTGGTTTTTGTTTGTTTTGGTGTATTTTGTGGTTTTTTTTTTAAATTTCTTTAAATTCAAGGTATATTTTGCCATTAGAGCTATGGTCACGGAAACTCGGTGTATTCACTGACTCGGGATCGAAACTGGTATGTGAAAAAAGTTTGAGTCAAATGACATGGACAGAACACAAATTTGAGCAGACATTCTGCAAACAAACCTTGTGTACCTTCTGTGTACCTTTTTAAATTCGGGTTGTTGAAAATGAAGCTTCTCCACATATTCTGAAGTCGAAACTGTCAAAATCATACATTTGCTGTACATATCTTGATGACTGCAAATATTGCTGATATATGCATGTTGTATGTCTAAGTTTTCATTGCTAAAAATCTGATTTTTTGTAAAAAGAGGAGTATAGATGGCATCAACCTGATGGACTAGATGATTTTAAAGGTCTTTTACAATCTAGGAAATTCTGTGATTCTGGGACAAAGAACATCCATGCAAACTTCCATACAAGATTTTCTTGTCTTGCAGACAAATTCAGACCAATCTATTAAAAAATGTGGAAGAGAAGATACTGCATTTCTTCTTCATCCTTTATCCATATTTATGCATTTAGCATGGAAGGTCCTTCACAGTGACTGGAGTTTTGGAGAGCAAGCATAAGATTTCAGAACCAACACCGAATACCACAAACCCCAAAAGCTCAAACTATTTTTAGGAAGTTAATAGTTCACCTTCAGCAGTCAAATTAATTGAATTGAATTAAATCTAAGGATCAAAGCTGTCTCAAGAAGGTGTTAGAATTTATCTAAATATGTAGGATTACAGAGGAGAACTGATGCCCTGTTTCTTGGGGACATAGGTAAGCTTGATTGCTTTTGTTAGGTAGAGAATAAACATCTGAAGTTATTGTTCACTAAGTTAAATTAGACTTAAATATGGACTGCAGGCATCTGAGAAGCTCATGCATGTACAGCTGTGGAGATGCCATTAACCTCTGGTAAAGCAATGAACAGATACTGAATTGCCAGCTGGCAGTTGTACTGGCTGACATCCTTGGGTTTCTAGAACAACTAAAGTACAACAGTGTATTTTGAGCATTTTATTAGCAAAGTTGACAGTACATGACAAGTGAAGAAAAGCTGTACATGCTCAGGACTTTTGGAGCTGTCTGTACCCTAGAACTTTAAAAAGAAGCAGGTAAAGATCCAGACTGTTTGAGGGAAAAGATTGCATTTTCTTATCAACTGGAACACATCATTTGAGTAACCACAGTGGAATGAGTTTCACCAGGCACCTTTATAATCTGAAACTTAAGTAGAATACTACTAAAACCAAAATATCAGTTTTACTACATTAAAAATTGTTGGAAACTGCAATTTAGAGTCTGTTCCTTGACCATTTAGGGATTGGTTATTTCATGTTATAGAAGATTATTGCTAAAGGCTAATGGGTTCTAGATATTATAAGATAGCACTTGATGTTTATTATTCTCCCATCATTTATGAGGGCCATCAGGAAGGATATGTTACAGTGCTGTGTGGAGTATCTTCTGGTGCTCAGAACAATGATGTAAATGTCACCTGTGAAGGTAAAGGAATGATTTCTATTCTCCCCACCCCCAAGTTATCCCTACATGTGCTGCCGCATATAATATTTGAAACTTGGAATGATAACATTTGTCTCTTACAATTTCTCTGAAATATTTATGCTTTTTACCCTTGAAAACATACAATTCATTTATTCATCAGGATTTGGGAAACGCTTGATTAGGACCATTGTTATGAAAGTAGTACTGCCTTTTTTTGGAGAGGGGAGGTTGGTTTGTTGGTTGTTGGCAACCCTGAAAGTCTTTGGTGTATCTTGCCGAAGTCATGTATCTAAGGAGGCTGAACATTCTGCTTGAACAATGAAGAGCCCATTCTGTAATTTATTATCCTGGGACTCGGAATTAATCAGGTGCCAACTTATAATTCACTTGGAACATTTCTAGACACGACTGCATTTGAGGGACTTTTTATCCCTGGCAGATAAGCCAAGTACAAATCAATTGGGGAAGGGTGAGAAAAAAAAAACCAGTAAGTATCCTTCTAAGGATACAAGGCTGTGTCTCCCTTGAGTTGATGAGGTATTCTGAATTCACTGTGTGTGTTTTTGAGAAGACTCTTCCATTACCTAAACTACTGACATAAATGTGAGTGTTAGATCCTCACAAGTTGCTTCCTTATATATAACTTAGTCTCAAAATGTTAAAGGAAGTTGGGATATTCTGGGCATCCATGTTCTGTACTGACATGGATATTGAGGGCTGTGATGCAGGGGCTCAAATGACACAGCAGTGTTTTGAGGCACTGGCTGGTGCTGTAATTGCAAATTAGTTGAGCTGTAGCTTCAGATCTTAATAATGGTATGCATGCTTCTTGGGCTGGGTGCATCTGAGCCAGATTAATTTGGCTGATTGATTCTTACTCCGTACCTTCTGAAACAGCAGCATCCTGATCTGAAAATGATAAAACCAGCATCTACTAAGTGCTGCAGTACATTTAGTAACTGCTGGATCTTGACCTTACTTTTTGCATAGAGCCAGCATCAGTCTTTTATGTGGCAAGGTTTATCCACAGCATGGATCTATGAGACGAGTGTGCTGGGGCAGAAAAGTCACTGCTTGGTGTGTGGGGGTGGTGGTGTCCTTCCCTGCAGAGATGTCAAAGGGGTGCTTCCAACTTCTGTCTGTAAGTGTGCTCTGGTGGTTGCAGTGTTCTAGGGTTGCCTGTGCACAAGGACACTCTTAAAATACTGAGTTGAGAAGCAAGAATTAAAGAAACTTATCGTGACATTCTTTTTCAGGATCTTTGTGAGATTTCCCAGTATTTCTAAAAGAATCTGTTCTAGTATTTCGTTGCTGTTACTGTTCGGGGACTTTCCCTGTTACTCATTCTTGTTTACGGAGTATGCTGTTAGTACATTCCCGTTTTCTTTCCATCTGCATTGACTGGTTTGCTCTTTTATTTTGTAACTCCCGTATCCTTTTTGTTGCAATTCTGCCTTCTACAAGTGTTTACCCAATTTGTACGTCTGCTCTAGTCCAAAGCCTACTACTTTCTGCTCTTGTTTTTAGAAAGTTAATTGAAGTTTTTTTTTTTTCCTTATCCTTTAGATTTTACATCTACTTCCATCTTACTAATTATTTATATGGTAATGTTTGAGATATCAAAAACATATAAGCCTTATACTTAATGTGCAGAGCTTTTTCCCCAGCCCCACATTCCTCTGCACAGGAGAAGGTTGGGTAATGGTGGAAGGCAGTGCCTGTGTCCTCTGTTACCTCTTGGCTTTACTGGTAGCAAGGTGGTACTCTCTGTATAGTCTTGTATGTGCCTGTGTTACCTGAGCCAGCTTATTACAGACTATTCATAAATGACCACTAGCAGTTACAAGTGGTTTTTCCACGTGCACTATTTAATAGCAAGCTGCTCATCAATAGATTTCTAATAGAAAAGGTCGTAAAGTGCTGAATCTTACATTTCACAGGTAACTGGGAATCTAGTTTTTTGTAAGTGTGTTTTTCATACTTTGGGTTAGATTTGCCTTTCAACAGGAAGTTCTTGGTCTTGGCCATGATGATACTATTTGAATTGGTTTGGCTAAACCAGTGTTAACATCTCTAGATCTTGCTGTATGAATGCTAGTTACTTAATGGAGGTGAAGAAACTCAGTTTTATCCAGCCGAGGATACTGGGCTGAAC